>JAODAL010023011.1:0-63549 GCA_025379985.1 Phyllomedusa bahiana
CAAAAATGGTCAAAAAGGCATGGCAGGGCCGGCGGGGTAGACAACACCTTTTGGGGGTCGGAGGGGGCGTAGATGCGGACAGGTGCACTTCAAAGGAGAAGAGTTGGGGGAAGGAGGTGGAGCGGGAACAAAGGAGCGGGTGCAGACGGAGGGGGGCGACACCTCCACCATGCTTGTTACCAGGCAGGATGGGGGTAATTTGGAGCCGCTAAAAGAGAGTCCAGGGGAACTGTTCAAGGGGGTCACCCAGTTTTCTCAGCCCAAAGGGAAAGAGTAAGTTGGTGGAGAACGGGCATGAAAGAGAGAGTTTTTTTAATCGACCGCATTCAGAGAGCTCCAAGGAGAGGGTGGGGGGCACGGGTCGAGGGATGTGTATCGGGTTAAGGGTTAGGGAATTTAGTAGTGGTGAGTCTTTCAAGGGGGCAGAGACTATGGTGGAATGTGCTGGGGGGCCCTGGGTTGGGGGATAGTCTCCGGAAGCCAGAAGGACGTGAGGGGGTGAGGAGGGGGCAGTGGATAAAAGTATTTGGGCGGGGTTTTTTTGGTGCGGGGGCATTAACGTGAGGAAAAGGGTTGGGTGGGCAGACGGTGTGAGGGTAGGTGCAGGGGGATGTAGAGTTCATTGCCCAAAGGGGGTTTGGGGTAACAAAGTGTGAGGAAGTGGGAGATAGCGAGATGGGGGAAAAGAAGAGCTAGTGTTAGATTACATTTGGGACAGTTAGATGTCTGGCTGGGACAGTTTTAGGAGGCGCTCTCTGGGGGCTTAAAGGGGCGCTCTCGGGGGGCCCCGTGTGGAGGCGCTTTTGGGCGGGGACAGTGAGGGCGCTCCTGGCTGGGAAAATTTGGGGGCGCCCCTGGGGGGACAGTTTGGGAGGCTCCCCGGGGGGGACATTTTAGGGAGGGCTCTCGGGCTGGGACAGTTGATGGGGGCGCTTTTTCTGGCTGGGCAGTGAGGGAGGCGCTCTTGGCTGGGACAGTTGATGGAGGCGCTCTCTGGGGGGACAGTTGATGGAGGCACTCAAGGTGAGTAATTTTTTTTTTTTTTTTTTTTTTTCTGCAACTTTATTGAACAATTATGGGAACGGTGTATGAGACATCTGCCTGGGAAAGCAGATCGCTGTGGATTCTGTTTTTTTTTTTTCAGGGGATTGCTGCGCGGGAGGAAATTGAGGCTTTTTATTAGAGACCAGGGGCTTGTTAACAGGGTGGGGTTAGGGGGTTAACCCGACCTGTGTGCGGGAGTCCCCCAAATAAAAACGGGTGTGCTCCACAGATAAACGCAGAGCTTAAAAGGCCAAGCGCTCAGAATCGCAGCTCAGGCGCTGCTCAGGTTCCAATTTTTGGAAATGTGAAGCTGTAGAGGAGGGAAGACTTCATGGGGCCAACACTTCATCATTTTCCCAACTGGGCCTCAGGTAGATGTTAGGGTGGCCAGGGCAGAAAGGGAAGGATTAGTTTCACCCCAAGCCTTAGCCCAGGGACCAAAATAGCAATGATCCTTTTGGAAAGTCTGTTACAGTGCTCAGGCACAGAGGGGGAGTCGATGCCCAAAGATGGGGTTTACCTTCTGGTTTCCTTGACTGTGGCCGCAGATACAGAGCAAAAGAAACCCCGATCCCCAAACGCCCCGCAGGGGTGAAAGTCCAAAGGGGGAAAAAAACCGACGCGCCAAGGAACCCCCGAAGGTTGCGGATGCCCCGCAAGTGGACATGTGCAAGAAGGGATGTCCTGTGGCCAGGAGGCCGATCACCCATCAAAAAGGGTTTTACTTCAGGAGAGATGAAGTTGCCAAGGGACCTGTGTCCTGCCGTTGCCATGGGCAACCGCCTTCCTCAGCAGGAGCATGTTACCACCAACCAGCAGAGCGAACCATGTTGGAGATGCCACAGAGTGGAGAGATGTGCTCCTGACTGCCCTCTCAGGAGGAGGCCAGAGAGGTCACAGCTGCAACCCTGGAGCTTCAGGTGAATGGAGCCTCACCCCAGGCTGACCTGGACAGTCAGCAGGAGCGATCCAGACTGAACTCAGCCATCATACCTGGTAAGAGTATTTGAATCCTCAGATGGTCAGGGAGTGCCTGCTTTTGAGACGGTTCATAATTTTTCCCTAAAAGTTATGGAGGACAATGTTACCAGTATCACAGAGGTGGTAGGTCCGGTGATTTATGGCAGGTGGGCGCTATTAGCAGCCAGATGTCTGCTCTCCCTACTGTTAAAAATGTATCTGCCATTGACTCCAGTGCACAATGTGAAATGGATGGTGTGCAAGATAAAGGAGTATACACTACGTGGAAATCCCTAAAGAAGCATTTATGCTATCTATCATACATGAAAAAACTTTGAGACTCGAACCGAGAGTCTCAAAGTTTTTTCATGCAAGATAAAGGAGTGACCCTGATAGAGGTTGAGTGTTCTCCCTTAGAGACGGTTACTGGGGATGTGCAGGAAACATCGCCACACATTGCGGCAGAAGGCTGCTGCTAAACAGAGCCAGTAACCGGAGGTGTGAACAGGGGAGAGTGTCCTCTGGCACTAATGAAATGCCAGGTATTGTTGGCAGTGGGAACCCTGTAATTTCTAGCATGCATGTTATGGGGGCTACGGTGAGTCCTAGTGCAGCGGAGGTTATCATCACTGAGGTGGTCAGTGAGGTAAACCAGATTTCTTCTGGTAGAAATCAAGGGCCAGCTAGTAGCCAAGAGATGGAGCTTCAGGGACAGGAGATGGTCAGTGTAGACCAGAGGCCTTGGGATGAAGTAAAATTGGGGTCTTATTGTAATCCTGCAGACAAAGAGGTAGCAGGTTGGGGCTCAGGTGCACCCCTAGCGGCCATAGTGGATAGCAACTCTGAGAAGTCTGCTGTCATTACAGCTTCTGATGAAGATAGTGTGGTTGCTGGTGTCCAAACAGGGGTCTTTTTGGAGACCCAAAATGGGAAGACACTGCCATGGGCGCAATGCTAAGGCCGTTTGTGTGAGGAAAAAGGTTTAGTGGTTGATAGCACTGATATTGGGGTTTGTAATATTTCCCAAAAAAAGTCAGCAGCGGACTGAAGGGGGGGACTTCGGTGGCAAGCACATAGCATGGTACCATTAAAAAGGGGATATACGGTCAGTCGCCGATTGTAGGATGAATGCGTGCTAGACCCAACGATTTGTACTGAAAAATTTTGTCTCTGCCCCTGAGGTATGGGAAAGATGTTCCCCCCAAAGGGGCTTTGCCCCCGGGGGGAAGGGTTTGCAGGGTGATAAAGTCCTGGGCCTTTATCAAAGGGGGGGGATATGTCATGGATGACCTTGGTGGTCACAGGGTTTGCCATAGGTGGCTACGTGCCCCGAGACCCTGGGTCTTGGGGGGGGAAGCCAGGTTTGTCGGTCAGCGCATTAGGGTTGCTGACCCCTTTTAACCAGCATGGGTAAGTTCACCCTTAAGGGGGAACCTTCCCCGGGAAAAACTGCAGATGGGTGGGGGGTTTTTTCCCACGTTCCCGCCCTATGGTCCCCCAGTTTGGGGAAATCCTGGAGATCATTAAGATCTCATCCCCAGGGGATAGGGGGCGGGTCTGCTACCAGAGTGTGGACAAACGAGGAGAAGGACAGAGGGTCTGGCCCCCAGAGGCTGAGGAAACCAGGGGGCTGGGGGCCACGGAAGACAGGGGCTAATGGTGTATTTTGTGGCCAGCCGGGCCCGAGTTTTCCGTTTATGATTTTTTTTTGGTTTTCCCGTACGCTTTAACGGACATGAAAAAAGTGGCGCGGCCAGTAAAAAACGCGCCCGGTGTCGGATGTATATATGGGGGCCAAACCGTTTAACCCAAACGGCGATCCCAGATAAAGACCCCCTAAACGTCCAAGATGGCGGCTGGACAGTGTGATCTTAATAAAAAATTTAAATAATAATAATAATATATATATATATATTTGCAAATTATTATGCTAAAAAAAAGAAAAAAAACCTTTAAAAATAATAAAAAAAAAAATAAAAGCAGTGCATAATGAAAAATTTTCAGTGAGCCCCAACTTAAGGTATTTTTAGAAAATGATAAAATCATTACGAAAATTTAACCCTTCGGAACTTTTTGTTCCAACCCAAAATCCAAAATGCTTCCGCAAACAAACCAACTTTTCCCCCAGTTTCTCCCTCCTAAGGCAATCTATTTTTTATAGCTACAAAAAAAAAACTATTTAATGAACCAGCAGAAATTTAAAAAAAAATGTCTAACGCCCCAGATTGGAACAGTTTATTTTTAACCCCCCCCCCCGCTATATTTTCGAATCCTATCTTCATTTTCCCTTAACTACAAAAAAACGTAAACTTATTGCAATTATACATACTAAATATAACTAAAAGAGACTTGCAGTTAATAAATTGTTTTATTTGAAAACTTCTGTCTTTATCGAGATTGCATTTGAAAGTTTTAATTTTACTTGCATATTGTTAGGCATTGCACCTACTGCCTCCACAAGGATAAAAGCCTGTTTGCGATAACCATGTTTCCTGTATAACTGCATTAGTGTATTCACTTTTAGTTACTTTAATGCCTATGGTTCTATTTATTTTGGGAATATATTTAACTCCTTGATCGATAATATCCGCCAGAATCGGATCTTGTTGGAGGATATTAACACTTTTATAAAATACTTTCTTTTTCTCATTCAAAACAACTTTTATTGAGAAAAACAGTAAAAGAAAAAAGGGAAAAAAAGCACACAAGGGGTAAGGCAAAACGTAATGGTTTTCACATTTCAGGGGAAAGGGCAAACTCTGACTTTTTAACATAACTAAATAGCATAAACAAACTTTTGTAAAAAATATCCAAAACCAGGTGGGGGGGGCGGGGAAAAAAAGGGAGGAAGGGGGGGGGGAGGGGGGGGTGGCAGGGTGAAAAGGATCAAGGCAGAGCACCATACAAGAACAACAAGGAAATCTATATAGTTACAGAAAGGCCTGGTTGCTCGGGGGCCTATGAACGGCTGCGATATGGAGGGGGCCATCCCCCCCGGGGTGGAGGCCAGCCGCGGAGGGACCCCCTCCAACGAGCCTCTCACCGTGCAAATATGCGCCGTTTTTCGAGACTAAAAAAAGGGATAAACCCCTGAAGGGCCTTCATTATGAGCAAAAAAAAAAAAAGGAATCAATGAGAAAAATAAAAAATAAGAAAAACTCACGGCGCTCCCCCCCACAGCACGTCCCCCCGCAGAGGCCCAGGGAAGAGTCCCATTACCATGCCCGATCCACCCCGCATTCCCAAAAGGTCCCCCGCCATCCCCCAGGAATGTACTCACGAGCCCCGGGAGGTACCCATCTGAGTTGAAAAAAAGCTATCCAGCCCCCCCAAAGGGTCTACAAGAAACCGCCCCTATAGAAAAAAAAAAAAAAAAAAAAAAAAAAAAAATGGAGAATTTTTGTCCTAAAATTCCTCCGGGCGCGGATAAAAAGAACCCCCCTAGCCAATTGACAGGGGCCCGGTTTGTAGGGGAAACCAGATCTGGGGATGACTATTTTAGCAGCAAGCATTTTAAAAAGATGAGAAGATTTTGATTTAAAAAAAACAAGTGGGAAATGGGATGTCGAACAGGGGCACTGATGCAGGGCAGTTTGAATCGGGGAATCCCGTAATTTTGCGAATTATACTAATTTACCCCACCCCCAAAAAGGGGCGGCAGGACAGGAAAAACCCCACCAAAAGGGGTTCATGGAACCCCTCCCCTTTGGGACACCCCCCCAGCAGGTCCCCGGGGGGTAAAGGGGGGAGAAAAAAGGTTGAGAAAACTTTTTGGGGGAACCACCCTCGTTTATGATTTTAAAATTGAGCTCTTTGACCCCGGGAAGACAAGGGACGGGGGTCAGCGGGAAGGTTTGGGACCGCGTCCCGGGGGGAGAAGGTCTTTTTTAGCCCCCTTTTCCCCAACTACTTTGAAAAGGAAACCCGGGTGGGGCCCTTCGGGAATTTTGAGTATTAGTTTTACGGGGCCGGATATGAAAACCCCTCTCAGAGTATTTTCCCCAAGGCACCACAGCTAAAAGGGGGGGATAGGGGTCCCTGTGGTTGAAACAGTTTTTTTCCAGTTTGGATTTAGAAGAAAGTAGCGGGTTTTAATAGGGGAAAGCCTAGAAAAGGGGGTGTCCCGGATTTAAATTACCAATCAATTCTTCAACCCCTTCAGGCCCCCGGGAGATAAGGATTGAAAAGGGGACTAAAGCATGGCTCCAGACCCCAAGAAAAACGGGAAGGGGGCCCGTGGCGAGGGGGTTCGGGGACTTCGGAAATTAAACCAGGATGGAGTAAACCAGACCTAAACCCGAAGAAAGTCCCAAATTCGCAAGAAAAGATCTGAATACCAGGATCGGGCCCTGGAAATCAGAGGGCCCCGGGACCAGCAAGCCCCTTGTCGGGACCCAAGGGCGGGAGCCAGGGTAGTGCCGCGACGGGTTTTCCATAAAATGGGGAATTAAAGGTCCCCCCCAAAATTGGGGTTTTTTTTTCCCCCTCCGAAAAGCACCGGGGCCTTCCCGGCCCCCGGGGGCCATATAAAAAGTTTTGGGTTGCCCGGGACAATGCAACCCCCCCCCTTCCGCCTTCGGGCGCGCCGGGGGGCCCCGCAAACCCTGGGCTCCCCATGAAAAAATTTAAAGGGGAAATTTTAAAAATTTACAAAACGTTTTGAAAAAGGCCCTGGGGAGTACTATGGGGACCCCCTAAAAAAAGGAAACAACAAGGGGGGGGAGAAACTTTCCCATTTTTTAAATTTTTTTTGCGACCTGCCACGAAAAACTTTTTTGGTATCCCTTTTTAAAGAGATCTTGTTAACCCTTGGCTAGCAAGGGGGTGAAATTTAAGTCAAAAATAGTATCGGGGGGTTTGAGGGTTTTACTGACCCCCAAATTTTAAAGGGGGGTTGTCTTCCCAAGAAAGGGGGGGAAAGGGGGTTAGCCTTATTTGGGAAGGGGTTGTGGGGGGAAAAGGGGAAAGCTGAGGGCAGAGCTCTTTGCCTTTTTGACTTATGATTGGAATAGGGACTGTTTTCCCATGAAAAACCCTCCAGCGCTCCCGGGAGGGGGGGGGGGGGTTTCCCCTAGTTAAAGGAGCAAGTCTTCGGCGAAGGCCGAACACTTGAACTGATGGGTTGCCCCCCGGGAACCCCCTTCCCCCAAGGGCCACTGCGCAATGCCCCCCAGGTGCCCATCCCAAGATGAAGAAAAAGGGGGAGAGGGGGACTTCCCTGCCGGGTTTCCTTTTTCCCAAAATTGTCAGGGGGGGGACAGCACCCCCTTTTCACCCCTAAATCGGGACGGGGGGGGGAGTAAAAGGGCCCCATTACCCCCCCTCCCCTTTAAACGGGGCCCCGGGCCCAAAGACCCCAAAAACCCCCCCCAAAGGAAAAGGGGCCACGCACCCTATCGAAATGCCTTTTCCGCACCCGAGCGACGGGAAGAGGCACTGGTTTTAATGTGGGGCGGGTGAGTAACAAAAAAAAGGGTTTTTTAAGCTATTTTTTATCTCGCCCCCCCTGGAGGGCACAAACCCCACCTAAACCCGGGTGGATGAAAATCAGTGAGCAAGGGGTTTTTAAGTCTATTTTCCCAGCATTTGGGAAAAAAATTTTTTGGGCAGAAATTGATTAGCGTATAGGCCGGTAATTTGGGGCACGGTGCGGGGCCCCTGCCCCCTTTGGAATCACAAAAATTTGCGGGCTCCCCAAAAAGGCTGGTTTGGGAAAGGTGTCCCCGCCGATGCCACATTAAACGTCCGGAGAAGAGGTTTACCAACCTTTTTAAAAGAACCCTATAGAAAAAGGGCCCGTTTTTACCCTTCCCCGGGCCCGGGCTCTTCCCAGCGGAAACGACTGTATAGCCATCTTCAGCCCCCTCCTCAGAGAAAGGGGTCCCCAGAGAGGCGAAAAGATTAAAGAGGGAGGGGAAAAGGGCCCGGGTTCAAAGTGGGTTTTTACACTCATAGCACCCCCGGAAACTCGGGAAGGGGGAAAGGGTTGAAAACCCCCGAGTAATATTTTTTTTCATGAAGACCTTAAATATCCACTTTTGAGGGGGAGCACCCCTCCCTCGGGGGTTTTTGATAGAAGGGACTAAAGTGCGGCCTTTTACCCCTGAGCCCCACGGCCCCCGCAAAGGGAAATTTCCCCTTTTTTGTTCCCTCCAGACAAAAGGGGAAGCTAGCCCAAACCGTCGTACTTTCTTTTTCCTGTGCCCATAAACTGGAGGCCCTTCAGGGTGGGTATCTGTTGGTTGCCCAAAAGTCCTCCCTCTAGCCCGGGTTTTTAAAGTTGGCCTCCAGGGAAAGCAAGCCGCGTAAAGGGGCGAGTGCATTTTGGCCGCAACCCTGCACTTAAAGCGAGCCCCCATTTTTAATTTCCCACTCCCCCTGAGGGGAGCATTTCAGCGCCTCCCATTGATTTGGGGGGGGTTGGTATGGGAGGAGTGGGCCAGAGAAAACGTCAAATCAAGCGCTGGGGGCAGACGGCAAAGAGAGTCTGAGAGGGGGGTTTTCTTTTCATTTTTCCGGGAAAAAGGGGGGGCCCGGTGGAGTGGGTGGGGCCCAAAAACACAATAAACCCCGGGGGCGTGGTCAGAATGGAGAGCTTTCCCCCACAGAGGCGGGGGAAAACGTATCTTAGCAGCAAATTTTTTTGGGCCCAGGATGTAGTCTATACGTTTATGGGAAATTTGGGGGGAAAAAGAATAAAAAAGTTAATCCCTATCCTCCGGGTGTTAGTAGGCGCCACACGCCAAAAAACCCCCTGAGGTCAGGGAGCGCTTCTTGGTTTTTTTAAAAGAGTACGAAGGCCACTGGGAGCACCTGGCTGGGGTGCCCCAAAGGGTTAAAGGGCCAATTCAACCCCCCCAGCAGGGATTTGTCCCGAGCAAAAAAAAGGCTTTCCAGAATCTTTTTTAAAAAGGGTCAGCTAAACCCGTATTGGGTGAAATTTTAAGTTAGCCACGTGTAAAACCGCCCCTGAAGGCTAATTTTGACAAGATGGGCCCAAACGCCCTTCACCCCGGAATGAAACCAAAACCGGATTGGGGGGCGTTTTAAGAAAAAATGGCCACCCCCTTGCCCGGGACAAGGGAAATGACTTTGGGCCCCAAAACCCAGGGAAAAAACCTATTGGGGGATGGGAAACTGTAGCTGCGAGGAAGAAGGGGGGTTTTCCTGAAAAAAAAACAATGTTGGACTTCTGTTTTTTGATGATGGTATAGGTTTTGCGTTTTTTTTTCGGGGAAAGGGAATCCCTTGACGTTAAGGGATGAAAGGCGAAATATTTGCCATTTGTTTTTAAACTATCCAAAAAAGAGGAAGAAAGAAACCCCCCAAAAAAAAAGGGGCACGTGCCCCCGGGTCCCACCCCGTGAGAAAAAAAGAAACGCCCAAAAAACAGTAAAAAGTCAAAAAAAAAAAAGGTCCGTTTAACCAAGGCAGGAAAACTAAAGTAGGCAAAATAGCTAACTGCAATGGCCTTTTGGAAAAACCCAAAAAGGGGCCACCAAAAAGGGGGATCCGCCCACTGGTGGGCAGAGACCGAAGAAAAAAAAGGGGAAAAAAAGGAAAAGCCCGGCCCATTTGGGGCGTTTTTTAAGTAAAGGGGGGGTTCCCAAACCACTTGAAGTCTGCGGAAATTGAAAACCCGGGGGGAATTTCACGGGTAGGTATTTCTTGGGTTAAGGTCCCCCGGGGGCAACCCCCCAAAAGGCACCCAAGGCGGACTTGAGGGGGGGGAAACTCCAGAAATACAGGGAGGAGATGCGCCAAGGGGGGGAGACTCCAAAAGAGACCCCCCGCATATCCATCGGGCCCAAAAAGGGAAAAAGGGGAACCCCTACACAAACCCCAAAAGACAGCCCGGGAGGGGAGCCCTCAAGAGGACCCCCGCCCCCCAATGCGCAACGGAAGGGGCCCAACCCCCCAGACCAGTCATTCAGACAGAGTAAAAAGGGCCCCAATGGGAATCAAAAATTAGCCTCTGTGGGCCCCTTAACGGTTTAGAACAAACCCCCAAAGGAAACTTCACTATAAAACCCACATCTTTTAAAGTCCATCAAAGAACGCAACCCAAACCCAGAACGAAATTTAATCAATGGCATAGTCACAGGACCTGGGGTTCCTCAACGGTAGGTCTCGCTCCCCCGGTGGCTGGGCCCCAAGGCTGTCCCGAGGGGCGCCAAGACTTTGAGGCGGGGCGAGTGACAAGCTGGGTGCACCCCCTTTGGGTTACCCTTTCAGCTGGGTTTGCCCCCGAGAAAGAAAAATTTCATGGATGTGGCTAGCGACCAATCGGGGAGGACCACCCCCGGGGAAACCCCCAGGGCAGCAATGAAGGCCCGGGTAGATTTCCAGAGACCCCAAAAAAAATGACCATTTTGTCCGTTTCTTAAACTTGAAGGGGAAAAAGGGAAAAACCCCCAAACGTAGGGGAATTTTTTTGGGGATTAGAGAACCCAAACCCGGGGTTTCAGTGCGCTCTCATGCGTAGTGGCGCCCGCGATAGATGGGGAAATTGGGCTCACCCGGGGACCCCTTAAGCTCAAGCCCGGGGCATAAAAGGGGTTTTTGCGCATAAATTCCTCTTTCAGACTGAAATGGGAATCCTGAGTTTAATGCCCCGTGGGGAGGGGGTCAATGTTAGCGGGCGCAGCCCCCTATGAGCCCTATCGAATTAAATTTGGGGGCCCTTCTCAGGCCGCCAAAGGGATTCGGTTAAAAGGTGAATTAAGGGTGGGTGGGGTCGCCCTTTTTTAAAACGGTTTCGGGTAGGCCTCGCACCCTTACATTTTCCTGGGCTGCGATCCCAAAAGTGGGCCCCGTTGGGTGGTATACTGAAGGGGTTTGGGGGTCTGTTTTTTTATGGAAGACTGTAGAGTAGGGGGATCAAGGTGGATGGGGACTCTTGGCTTTTTAAAGCAAACGGACTCTGCCCTTGAAGATCTGCCAAAATTGGGTTTGGACTGGACCCAAGCTCTTGTCTCCCGGATTGCCTATGTCCTTTGGGGAGGAGAAGCAGGCTTGTTTTTGATGGTAAAAAAAGAGAGGAAAAACTCGAAAACCAGGAAAGGGCTTTCAGGGGGATGGGGCCCCATCTTCAGGTTTGGGAAGGGCCCCGGGTCTGGGGGGGAAGCATCGTCCAGGCCCGCGAGGAGGCGAGGGCTGGGTCTCCATACTGTTGGGCCCTGGTTTTTGAGGGGCCCCAAAACCCCCCAATAGGAGAGTTTGGGGCGGGGGACCCCCGGGATCTCCTCAATTTAGGGGGTCCCCCACAGCCGGGGGAAAGAAAGGGTCGTGCGGGGAAACCCCCTTGGGGGCAGGGCAGCAGGAAAACCCCCACCGTCGAGGGAATGGGGGTGGGATTTTCACACCCCCACCCCTTTAAGGTCCCATCACCACCCCCCGCTGCAAAAAGGCTCCCCCCAAAGTCCAGAGGGGCCCCCGGGGTGTCCCCCCTCCTATGGGGCTGGGAAGGAGGGGCTGAAACTTCCCATATATTTTGCAGGGGGGGATCTCCGGATCCATATTCCCTCTTTTCCGGGTAAAGCCCGGTTCCAGACAGTGCCTATCCCCCGTTTTCCCCCCCCTTGAAAAGGGAGGTATCATGGGTTTCCTGGGGTTCCCCATGGCAACCCCGGGGTCACCACAGCCAGTCCCCCTCCATTTCTGATTTGTCCAAGGGGCCCAAAGCTGACCCCGGGGAAGGGTGCATGGTGGAAAACCCCCTTATCTCCTAGTGTGGGTGTTTTGTACGGGCAGTGGCCTGCAGTGTTGGGGAAAGGGAGGTTTAGACCCCGTGGGCCCCCCGCGCCCAGTTAGGTTAAAAAGTTTTTTGGGGGGGTTTCAACCAGTGACCCTTCCCGTTGGAGATTTTCAGAGGCGAACGGGGTGGGGGGACTGGGGCCCCCCAGGGGCTCTTTCTTCCCCCTGCCCCTGCGGTGACCGGGCCTGGGCGTTGGGCCGAGCTGACTCTGGGCTCAAAAATTTGCGGGCCCTGGGAAAAGGGCCGGAAATGCCGCTGCACATGACCTGGCAGGGCCACGCTGCGAAGTCTCCCCGTGAGGGCGAAATAAATGGGCCGCTCTGTGTCTCCGCCGTTGCTCCCCCTGCTGGGGGCCCCCCCGGGCACCCCGGCCCCTTCACCCCGGCCCCTCTTTGGGCTTCGGCCCCACCTGCCAGCATGAGAGGTTGAGTGTGGGAAACGTCCGGGCGCAGGGGGCCGGGTCGGTGGGGCCCTGACGCGGCTGGCGGGGGGGCACGGGGGGCCCCGTGCCGATCTGCAAGATGGGGCCCGGCTCCTGTGGGGCGGGAAAACGGGGTCTTCCCTTTTCCAGCTGCTTTCAAAGGGGCAAAATAGTTTTTATAACGGTAGCCCCATTTGTTCAGGGGGCTCCCCGGGTGCCAGGGGCGTCTTTTTATTCTTCTGTTGCCTCATTTCTGCGGTCCCAGGTGGCTTTATTTGAATATACTCCGGAGGAGCTCCTGCAGTGTGCTGCTTGTCTCTTACATGGCAGACCACGCCCCCCATAAAATACTTTCTTAATCCTATGGAAATCCAAACTAAATGGGGTAGAAAAAACTAAACCCTTACCAATCTCTTTAGTTTTATGTTTATTTAATAACAGCTGGTCCTGTGTTTTATCTTTCATTTTATTAATAGCCTCTTGGGTTTGTTTAAGTGTATAAACCCTACTTCTTAGTCTTTGATTTATAGTGCTAACTTCTTTTTCGTAATCCTGATCATCTATGCAAGCCCTGCATGCTCTCACATACTCTCCTAATGGTATATAGTTAATAGTGCTTGTTGTATGACTACTATCAGCACGGAGAATAGTGTTCCCACTCGACGGTTTTCTATATAGTCTTGTGATAATTTTTGCTCTGTCAACATCACCTATAAGTTCCAAATCTAAGTAGGCAATTTTATTCTGTTGAATGGAATGCGTAAACCTGAGGTTACATAAATTATCATCTACATACGGTACAAAGTCTGGTATTAACGCCACATCCCATCACGACCCCATATTAACAAGAGGTCATCGATGTAGCGCCCATATAATGTCAATAATCCATTTTACCGATGCATACAAGGTGGGTATGACCTTGTTTCTGTGTTTTTTGAATAATTAAAGGGGTTGTCTCGCTACAAAGAATACCTTTCAAATTGTAGGGAACACAAAATAAAGACATTTTCCAAATATATTGCATTGTTCCTCTGTTTTCCCTAAAGAGATACAATGAATTTATTACCTCTGTGGGTATTCAGTTCCCTCAGTAACCGACCTGTAAACAAATCTCCCCGGGCTGTTTGTTCAATGAGATTAAAAGAGAGTGAGTCATCACACAGGTCAGCAGTGTCAGTCAGTGTCCTGTGCTGCCAGACAGTAAAAAGCTTGATTTATCTCAAGTAAACAGCTCTGTAATTAGGGCTTCTGTTTTGGGGATCAGATAAGAAGTCCTTCAAGTAGTTTGAGAAGCTAATCTAATCTAATTAGCATCTGAAAGCTGTACAAGCATGGAGCTTATGCAAATTAGTCTGAACCAGGAAGTGACAGAATTTCTTTCATGCATTCTTTTAAACCCTGTGGGGAGACAACTCCTTTAATGTCCCATTTTTTCTGTGTTTTTTCTACTCATGCTGCTGCCAACTGACCACTCTCTCACTCGACCACCCTGTGGTTTCCTAATGCTGTTTCCACCCTCCACCAATCTATGATGTTGCCACTATGTTTGGTTTTCGCCTTATTTTAATCTGTCAAAAGGAATGAAAAGGACAACACAACTGATTGGGTCTTTGGAGAAACCGTAAGGCCAGTATGACATGGTACTTTGTTTGCATTAGGATTGTCTGATGATTAGGTAGCCGAAAGCAGGAGTGGATACAAAACACAGAAGAAATGCAAATATTCCCTTTACTTGTCATCTCTGTTTTGGATCAACTCCTGTTTCTTTTTGGCTTTAGCAATACTGATGGATTATTGACTGATTGAAAATAGACACTGACGGATCAAAGGAAGGGCAAAATGATCAGTGACATCAACGCAAAATTACTGCTGACACCCTCTCCATTTTTTCGAGGGTGGGGAGGTTTTACATGTATCAGCGTTTAACAGAACAGGTTCTGTCATAATCTGTGGAATCATCTGATGATGGTATAAAAGGAGTGTGCTCTTTGACACTATAGTGGGATCTTGGCCTTCTGCTTGGTTCTTTCTAGCTGGCGCTGACAGGTTGCATGGCCCAGTTATTTGGTCAGTTTTGCCCCCGTAACTGCCCAGATAAGTGAAGTGTGAAGCGATTGTGTCATACTAAATCACAGCATTTTTCAATACCGAACCACAGTCCCTGTGCATATTTTTGCATGGCACAATGTTCTTCAACACCATACAGGCTCTCTGCAGAAAGGAAAGATCTGTTTTTTAACATGATTCTTCACAAATTCGTAACGAAACAAATTTTTGGGAAAAATTTGGCGAATCGGCAAAATAGAATTTTTGAGAAATTCGCTCATCTCTAGTTCTAAACTTTACTGATCAAACATTGAAGACTCATTGTATCGATGTTTAATGAGTCATAATATTTCCTTGTATTGCCAAATCTAATGCATGCACCAAATACGAAAAAGTTGTTTTAAAAGGTGATCAGAGATTCAGAAGGATCAGACATAAATAAGGTTGTGGACAGTGTTAATGGCTGCTTCATTTTACTTGAGGGAAGTATCCAGTATCTTTTTAAACATGCAATAGGAACTACTGTACAGTGAAGGAAATAATTATTTGATCCCTTGCTGATTTTGTAAGTATGTCCACTGACAAAGACATGAACAGTCTATAATTTTAACGGGAGGTTAACTTTAACATTAGAATATCCAAAATGAAATCCAGAAAAGCGCATTGTATAAATTATATAAATTTATTTGTATTTTGCAGTGAGAAATAAGTATTTGAACCCCTACCAACCATTAAGAGTTCTGGCTCCTACAGACCAGTTAGATGCTCCTAATCAACTCATTACCTGCATTAAAGACAGCTGTCTTAAATGGGTTGTATAATTTCATTAAATGGTCTTCATAATAAGGGGACAGTGAAAACAAGCAACTTTGCAATTGGATGTCATTTGCAAAGTTGTCTTGTTTTCACTGTCTCCCTTATCTTCATTTTCTGTAAACACTGTTCCCCAGTGCTGGTCGGATCCCCCCTCCTTTCATTTCATTGGCTGAAAGCTCTACTAATTTACATTCTGTTCGGCCCCCGGTCGTATTCACGGGAGCGAGCATTCAAGCCTCTCTCAATCACAATACGGGGCCGGCAACAATTTCACTCTATACAGCTACCAGCTCCTCAGTGACACTGTAGCTGCTTTTACAATCAGAAAACAGCAGAATTGTGCCTCGATGCCTGGTGTAAACATAGAAGGGAGACGCATCTGTGCTCTGGATGAGTTCATAGAAGACTGGATTCAACTGTAACAAACCTCCAGCTGTGAGAGGAGAAGAGATCAGTGCTCTGAGTTCATAGAAGACTGAATGCAGGCCTGTGGTATGTAAACAGCTCTTACAAAATAAGACTGCATAGGGAGAGGACAGTGACATGTGGACTCAGACAGAGAGGGTGGGGGTAACACACTGACTCGGGAGCGAGCATGAACAGTGAAGGGGGGGGGATGATGTCTTTCCCCGTCAGT
The DNA here is from genome assembly GCA_025379985.1 of Phyllomedusa bahiana. NCBI lineage: Eukaryota > Metazoa > Chordata > Amphibia > Anura > Hylidae > Phyllomedusa > Phyllomedusa bahiana. The sequence goes on from JAODAL010023011.1 coordinate 15,682, forward strand.
TAAGAAACACCCAGCTGGGAGGGGAAGAAACGCCCCTGGATTTCAGAAACTGAGAGAATCAAGCTTCAAGAAAACAGCCGAACTGATGAAGCGAAACATCCCCTTTATATAGTCACTTTTATAAAAGACTCCTGTCCACGGACTCAATTAATCAGTCAGACTCTAACCTCTACAACATGGGCAACGAAAAGAGTTTTCTAAGGATGTCAGGTGCAAGATCATAGACCTGCACAAAGCTGGAATGGGCTACAAAACCATAAGTAAGATGGTGAGAAGGAGACAACTGTTGGTGCAATGATAAGAAAATGGAAGAAATACAAAATGACTGTCAATCAACATCAATCTGGGACACCATGCAAAATCTCATCTCGTGGGGTATCATTGATCATGAGGAAAGTGAGAGATCAGCCTAAAACTACACGGGGGGAAAACCATTGGTAACACATTATGCCGTAATGGTTTAAAATCCTGCAGTGCCCGCAAGGTCCCCTGCTCAAGAAAGCACATGTGCAGGCCCATCTGAAGATTGTCAGTGAACACCTGGATGATTTTGTGAGTGATTGGGAGAATGTGCTGTGGTCAGATGAGACAAAAAATGAGCTCTTTGGCATTAACTCAACTTGCCGTGTTTGGAGGAAGAGAAATGTTGCCTATGACCCAAAGAATACTGTCCCCACTGTCAAGCATGGAGATGGAAACATTGGGCAACATATATGAATGGGGCTGCGCCAGATATATGGCGTCTTTTCAGCCCGATATCAGCCACAGCCCCATTCGCTGTGCTGAAATCCCTCCTGGATGTGGGGCGCACTAGAACCATATGAAGCTATAGATTTATAGCTTCATTACTGCATTTCTAGGCGCATTACAGCTGGAACAGGTATACCACTTTCAAAGTGGTATACCGAGCCAGAAATGGTCCCCTAATGCTAGCATGCGCCTGATTTATGACCCGCAGTAGAGCAGGTTCACAAATCAGGCACATTCTAGGCTATTTTCATGCGCATAAAAATTTTCGCCTGGGCGACAAAAATCATACATGTTGCCATTATGTTTTGGGGGGTTTTCTCTGCTAAGTGCACAGGACTAATTCACCGCATCAATGGGAGAATGGATGGAGGCATGTACCGTAATATCCTGAGTGACAATCTAGTTCCTTCCGCGAGGATACTAAAAATGGGTCATGGCTGGGACTTCCAGCAAGACAATGACCCTAAACATACAGCCAAGGCAACAAAGGAGTGGCTCAAAAAGAAGCACATTGAGGTCATGAAGTGGCCTAGCCAGTCTCCAGAGCTTAATCCCATAGAAAACTTATGGAGGGAGTTGAAGCTCCGAGTTGCCAAACGACAGCCTCAAAATCTTAATGTTTTAGATATGATCTGCAAAGAGGAGTGGGCCAAAATTCCTCCTGACATGTGCGCAAACCTCATCATCAACTACAAAAAACGTCTCACTGCTGTGCTTGCCAGCAAGGGTTTTGCCACCAAGTATTAAGTCTTGTTTGCCAGAGGGATCAAATACTTATTTCTCACTGCAAAATGCACATAAATGTATATAAATTTATACAATGGGATTTTCTGGATTTATTTTTGATATTCGATCTCTCAATGTTAAAATTAACGTACTCTTAAAATGATAGACTGTTCATGTTTTTGTCAGTGGGAAAACTTACAAGGGATCAAATAATTATTTCCTTCACTGTAGGTAATTCCTAGCTTCAATATAGTCATGAAAAACTTGTCCCACTACTGTCCTAAAAGTACTCCATATTTGATTATTCTTTCATATTGATGATAATGTTCCAATACAAAGAAGCAGCACAGTTCAGCAGCTAGAGTTTCATGCTGGCAGAGCTCTGTCAGTGGTTGCATAAAAGGAAAAAAAAAAGAGTTTGAGCCAAAAAATAGTTTTCCAATAACAATCACTGAGGAGGTTTCATTGTGAAAGAGTTTTGCAAATAATACAAGGACAACTGATCTGCTCACTCAGCCGCCCCTGTTCTCTTACCTTACAAATAGAAAACCTAAGATATTTGGTGGAAGTTGCAGCATTGGACAGGGCACTGCTCATACCCACTGAGAAATGAGGATGACTCCTGCTTTCCAAGTGTTACTATGTCTCTCCCTGTTGGGTAAGCACAGACATCCTTTACTAGACATTGACACAATGATACTCGGTTCATTCATAATTGAATATGTAAATCTGTAACTTTAATATTTAAAAATGTTATTTTTTGATAAAGGGCTTTAGATTCAAGTAACAACTGGATTGCAGCAGCAGGACTCTCACAATCAGCAATAGAGATTAGAGAGGGCTATCCAAGCCTCTTTCATTGCAATAACACTATTCTGGTTAAAAAGAGCTTGGTTCTCTTAGCTAATGAGGCTAAATTCGAGTACTCTGATTCTGACACAACATGGTGGCACAAGGCAACCAAATGTGCCTCACAAAAGATGAGACAATAATGTGAGAGTGGGAGTGGATGGAGAGAGATAACTTACAGACCAGAGGGCTCCTGCTGCAAGAGTTGTCTATTAAAGTGATTAGCACTTATACTAGCACAGAGACTGTGTAACATTATTCTCTTAGTGCATGAATCTAGCATAAGACTGTGTAGATTAAGCATGGCTAACATGACTTAAATCAACAAAGTCTAAATTCATGTGGGCAAAAAAAAAAAAAAATACAGAACTTTTCTATAAAAGTTCTGAATAAAAAAGAACAAAAATAATAGTAAAATTAATGTTTTCTTGCCAACACTGTGTAGTGGCCTAGCTTTTGTTCTACCAATAGCAAATATTTTTGCAGCTAATAACACCTACAACACCGCCAGCCACATGTCGGTCAAGCTGCTGTTAGTCTTGTACTGGTTTGCTTGGTATGCCGAATATGAACAATTACTAGTCGTGCTGCATTTATGTAGTGATGCAGCCTTTCCCCCACCAATAGCAGCAAATTCTTAGGCATCCCAAGCAAGCCAGTACAAGACTAATGGCAACTCAACTGACACATGGTGAGTGGGGTGGAAGTTATTATTTGCTATAAAATATTTGCCGCTATTGTTGGGATCAGACTGCATCACTAAATGGATGCAACATGATTAGTAATGAGTCATTTTAACATTTAAAAAATTAAGCAACATAATTTTTTAAATCTTTTGGTACATACTGAATGTGCTGCAAAAATATTAGAGATGGGTTGCAGGTGGCCTGTGGGCCATAAGTTTGACATTTTGCCTAGTGTAGAATCATGTCCTTGGTGCAAGGGTCTAGAGACTAAGACTGGACATTAATAACAACTACATCAGAAGTACCGGCTGCAACTGCAAGGACTATATTTGTGCCTCTAAGTAAGAACCACCACATATACTTGTATACGGTGGTCCCACAACTTACAATAGTCTTAGGATACAATATTTTCCGCATACAATGGTCTTTTCTGGGACATTGTATTCTGACACCACATTCACCATACAAGGTCACAGGCACTGCTGATCTGTGTTTCTCATGTAATTGATGGAAGAGCCAACCAATTATCATGAAGATTTGAAAGAAGAAGATTGCAAAACCTCTGTATTAGTGCACTGCATGCAGTGATTGGCGGTCTAGTAGCGCCTCTCTACAGTACATTACTGTCCTATATGTCCCATACTGCTCTTTATATGTGCCAGGATGAGGGGCTTCTTTGGGCATCAGTATATTGTGTATAAAGTACATGAACCAAAGAAGCTCTATCCTCAAAATAAAAGTGATTCAAGGCTTCCAGCAGCTGATGTTATAGGTAAGGACTTGCTTTATTTGTATTATCTGCTTCATTTTCTGTAATCTTCATTTTTCATTATGTTGGGTGACCTATTGCGGCTTCATAACCAATTACCAGTGTTCTATAGAGTTATGGTTTCAACAAACAATGGTCATCCTGGAACCAATTCATAATGTATGTTGATGGACCACGGCATTTGTTCGTTGTAACCACTAAGTTTAAAGTACCTCTTGCAAATAAAGTGTTCCTGAATTTGCAGCACAAATCTGTGTTTTTTTTTTTTTTTTTTTGCTGCTCCATCTCCCTTAGTGAGGATGTCACTGCTAAGCCTCTCACTATATCCCCACACGTCATGATTTGAAAAAACACCCAACTAGATGGGACTGCTTTGAAATGAAAAAAAATAAAGTACTGTATTTCTCGGATTATAAGACACACGCTTTTTCCCCAAAATTAGGGGGGAAAACAGGGGTGCGTTTTATAGTCCGAATATACCATCAGGGCGCAAGGAGACTGGAGAGGAGCAATGCTGTAGGAAGCCGGAGGCGAGGTTTGAATGGTTAAACCCCACCGCTGGCTTCCTTGAGCATTGCAACACTGCATTCTCCTGGCGGCCCGAGATAGTTTGGTGTGGCTACTCAGCGCAGCGGCTCGGTGCGGCTGCTCAGCGCAGCGGCGGGCGGTCGGGCATTGCGACCTGCGGCAACCACTGGCTGAATGAGCAGCGGTAATTGCACAGGGGTGATCGGTTGCCATGGCAGCTGAAGCCTCATTCAGGCTTCTGTAGCTGCCATGTATGTACACCTATTATACCCTGCCTATGGTAATGAATGAAAAACCTACAGTAGTACTGCTGTATATAGTACAAGCCATTCTGCCCTATAGTGGTTTTGTACCCTAAGGAAACTAAGTAGGAAAGTAAAAAAAAAAAGTTTTAAAAAAAGAAATATTAAAAGTTTGTCACCCCCCCCCCTTTTTAGCATTTACCAAATTAAAAAATAAAAAATGACACATAATAAGTATCACCATGCCTGTAAAAGTCCAATCTATTAAAATCTAACATCATTTATCCCGTACACTGAACACCGTAGAACAAAAAAAAAATTCAAATGCAAATTGTGTTTTTTTGGTCATTTCACGTCCTATAAAAATTGGAATAAAGTGATCAAAAAAGTCACATTTATTCCAAAATGGTACCAATAAAAACTACACTTCAGCACGGACTTTTTGTTTCAAATTTTTTAATTCCTAATTTCCCCCTCTAAAACCTCGGTGCGTCTTATAGACGGGTGCGTCTTATAGTCCAAAAAATATGGTAAGCCCGACCAGTAAATAGCCCTTTTTGAAAATTTTGAAACACCTTTAGGCAACACTCTCTATTATAATGACCTATTCAAGGGCAGCATATCATATGGACAGACCTTCTGAGCTATCATAACTAGTGTTGAGCGATTTTTATCGACAGAGTTGAAATCGGCAAGGTTTTTATGGTGATCGAAATTTTCAGATCATGCGATAATTAAAGTTAAAATCTGTGCATCATCTATTAAGATCGCGCCATTTTTGGCGCATCCTGTCATTTTGGCGGCCAGCAAATCAGATTACAGAATAGAGCAGGGTGAGATGTGTGTGCGACGTCATGACTGGGATGTTATGGTTGCGATTGGCTGGAAAAATCACATGACCTCGTTTTAACATAGAACAGCCCTTCCTTTCAGCCTTAATGTCTCTCAGCGTCTATTAGGGAATGGACGTTCTGCGCTCGCCTGTGACAAACAGCTCAGGTTAATTAGTCTATTTCTGCACGAGAAAACCATTCTATTAGCGGTGATCCTATCCCAATTTGTTAGATTAGAGATTTGAGGATTTTATGTAGTAGTAGAGAATTTTAAAGCAGCATCTACCGCTGTAAAGTCCACAGGGGGCAGCGGGGGGGGGGCACGCGGCGCGAACACAGGACAAGCTCTATCTTTAAAACTTATCACTGGATACAGTTCACCAAGACATTAGTGTAGGCATTGCACTGCAATAGAAAATTCTTTATTATTAACAGTTTGCTATTGAAATATTTCCTGGATATTGGGCAAGCCTGAACTTGTATTGGATACAACATCATTTCTAGTTAACTGCAAGTCTCTTTGTTAGGGTGCAAAACTCCACTTTCTATTATCGTATACATTTCAGTATAGGTGGCCTTTTTCAATTTTCAACAATTCCCACCTGTGTTGATATTATCACCCTAGCAGTTAAATTCCATTCCAGCAATCTTGTAGTAGCACAGGTTGTTTGTTGCCAAAATATTACCGTTGGTGTGTATCAACGAAAAACATAACAGATACGTGATTTTAGAATTTTGCGCACCCAGGCTTTGTTCATTGACGCAGCATCCACGTATATCTTAAAAACAGCCATTCTATAGTCACCACAGGTGAATTGAAAAGGTTGCAAAAAATACCGTGTATTATCGACACATAACAGATACGTGTTTTTTTTGACTTTTGCGCAACCAGCTTTGTTCATTGACGCAGCATCCACGTAAATCTTAAAACAGGCAATTCTATAGTCACACAGGTGATTGAAAGGTGCCAAAAAATACCGTGTATTATACTGAAAAACATAACAGAACATGTTTTTTGCACTTTGCCCAGTCCAGATTTGTTGATGGACACCTTTGCAGTTAAATATGGAATCCAAGCATTTTGTTTTGATTCGAGGGATTGAGGTTAGCTGTGATTTCGCCCGTTTTTAATAAGAGTCTTTCCAAAATATTCTTATACTTTCAAATTTTTATATTTCTGAACATGGAGCGAATGCCAGGTGGTAAGCGAGCAAAGAGGGGGGTACGGCACCATGGAGGTAGAGCGTCACACGACCCGAGAAGGATCTCCTTCCAGTGCTGGCGACAACAGCATGCAGCGGAATCGTTTCAGTTGCAGGAGGACTGTCAGGCCCTGTCATCGTGGGTCTGGGCCCTGTGTATCTAAGTAACGAACATCGTGCCAACCTCGTTCCTTCAGTGGTTAATGCACTGCATCTAGCGGTCGTACCTCCTAGTCTCGCAGTCACGGCCACAAATGTCCGTCATCTCAGCATCGTTCCAACATGAAGCAGCCCAAAATGTCAACTCGTGTACCCACCACTGTGATAATCCATTGTCTGAAGACCTCTTTGATGAAAAAGATGCGGGTTGGCGTCAGAAGGCATGATAAAAGATCAAGAGGATGATTTAGTCTGCTCCTGACGCCAGTTTTTTTTTACTGATGCATCAGAGGAGGAGGTGAAGGAAGCCGATCAACGGGCAAAAATCTCGGCGCCCCGCGGTCCGGGCAAAGCCTGCAGTTGCCCCTTGCTTGTAGCCCGGCAGCTTCTGGATGCAGAAAGTCAGGACGACCAAGGTCACCTGTGTTGATGTATGATGATGATGACGACATTGCGGATCCATCCTGGTCTTTTCCGCAGAATTTGCTTGCGACGAGCTTTCATCTGTGGACGAGGATGAAGACGATGGGGTAGTGTACAATACGCGCGGTCCGCCACAAAAAGGGACGAGGGGCGGTAGCAGAAGTCCGCCTGAATGATTCGCCAGCCCACGGTCAGCGCCCAAAAACACGCTCCCTCGCTTATCGCCGTCAACAAAGGTCAGGACCTCTCAAGCCTGGCCTCTTTGAGTCAAAGGCCTCTGATTCACCCAGCGATGTCATATGCCCGCCTTTGCCGTAAACGCTTAAGTAGAGGCAAGAAGAAAAAGAACCTTAAGTGGTTAAACCACCACCAACATGTATAGTCACACCTGCAGCGAGATGCAACTGAGTTGAAATGGAGGGAACACTTGGCAAAAAGGCCCCACAGACCGAACGACCCGGGCCTCCAACCACTGTCACACCTCTGTATACGCCTCCTCCTCCGCCACACCAAGCTTTCATCAAGCTGCCCATGTCTCCCTCAGTGGTCTTGATCAGGGATCAGCTCCGCTTCAGCCTCCACCGTCGCCCGCAAACACCAGCACCACCACCGAGACCTTCCTACACCTTCTCCTTCCGCCAGTTTGACGAACTCGCACGCGTTGACAGCGGCCATCTAGCTGCCAGCCTTCTGTATTCCAGGTTTGGGTAGCAGAAGAAACACATTAACCACCAAACCATCCCAAAGCCAAAAGCCTGAATGTCGGCATTGCCAGGCTTTTGGCATTGGAAATGTTGCCTTTCGTCTGGTGGACACAGATGGGTTCCGACACGTCATGGCTCTTGCCCTGCCCCAATACCAGATGCCCGAGCGGCATTTCTTTGCCAGAAAAGCCGTCCCTGCCTGGCCAGCACGTGTCTCGTAAAATTACAACGTGCGTTGTCTGCATCGTGTCCGGAAAAACGAAAATAGTCCATCTCACCAACGACACATGGGACTAGTAAGCACGGCCAAGCCGCTATATCTCTGTTGACAGCTCACCTGGGTGGAGCTGGGTGGATGTCTCTGGGGGGTGACAGTGGCTCTCAGGCCTCGGCGCCGCTCTTCAAAAACCGCAGGGATGGTGCAGGGCTTTTCCCCCAAGGTCCTATGGTGGCATCACGTGCCCAGAGGACACCAGGACGTGTTGAAATTAATCTGCCTTGGAGACCCGTCCACACTCAGGTCAGGAGCTGTGGACGGCTTCTCCGCAACGTAGACCGGAGCGCATGGCGGGGTGACATGAACCTGTGTGCAGGCAAAGGGTGGTGTGCGATAAAGGGCGAAATCTGCTGCCGTCCTTAAGACTCAGTTAGGCTGGAGCACAATCCCGTTGCCTAGGCACTTGTCAGAACCTTGTCGTCCAGAAATTTCTCAAGAAGCTACCCGGGTCCTGGAATGCCTGCTGAAGAAAGTCGCAGGTCTGAGTTGCACTTCCGCCGTTCGCACCACTGCCTGCGTCCCGCCTGGCTGCGTGTTGCAGCGTCAGCTCGGCCTCCCGTTCAAGTTTCATGTTGAGTTGGCAACAGCTGGAATCTCCACCTTCCACATCCTCCAGCAAATTCTTGGAGCTGCGCAAATGCCTTACGCAGTACGAAGTGACACATGGCCTGACAAAGCAGCGGTGCGGAATCGGGGGGTTGTTTGAGCCACCGAAGGTGGAGGAGGTGAAAAGAGCTCCTGCACCATCCTTGGCCGTTTTTGAAGAAGCCACCAAAATGGTAAGTGCGGACGATGCCCTTGTCAGCATGAGGCATTGTGGTGATCTTAGTTCGGGAGACGATCGTTGGACACTCTAAAAATTCAGTTCCGCCAGCGAACGGAGGAGGAGACTGACACAGATGCAGGACAGGAGCCTTTCTTCCGTAACTCCACAAGGCCCGACAGTTTCTCAATTTTATCGGTTCTTGCATTAGGCAGTTGGTTCAGGGTCCAGAGTAGTGCAAGGCGTCACCTCAGCTCTCAGGGTGCATCATATCAGGGCAAGTCAGGGCTGTGTTGAAGCTGTGCCGGAGGAAGCGGACAGGAGGAGGAGGAGGTATTCCTAGACACGACGTACCTGCCACTGTAAAGAGGTTGGCGTGAATTTGTGGCAGAAGGAGGAAAGAAGTGAGTTTGCTAGTTGCCCTAAAACCCAGTGGCTTCGGAAGGAACTCAAGGCTCCCATCTCTCACATGAAGTGCTTGGATGCACCCAATTCCTCCAACATGATCTGCATTAAGGCCATCAAAATGAACAACAGTTACTGGGTGGCCACCCTCCTGGATCCCGGTACAAAACAAAACTCAGACTTTCCTTCCACCACCCAATAGCGAGAGTAAAATGCAGGAAATGGAAGACTGCTGATTGACAACTGGAGACCATCGTGTTGCGGTCGCTTCACGTTACTTAAAATGTCACGGTGGAACAACGCCAGCGGACGTGACAGAGTAGAGTTGCAAGTAAGATGCCGTAGCGGGCGAGCAGCGGCAGCAGCAGGCAAGGTGGCAGGAAGCCTATTTAATGGGTGACCTCTGGCAATCTTTAGTTACACCTCACCAACACATGCAATGCAGGACCACACATACAACACCCAGAGACCAGATTAAGATCCATGGTGCAACGACTATCTGCGTCTCAACACCGAATGTTTTTGTATGCTGTTCCGGACCCAATAGACTTTGGGTAATCCAAAATGGACGAATGCCCGAGCTGGCTCGCCACGCATAGAGGTTGTTGTCCTGCCCAGCAGCCTGCGTCATATCTGAGCGGACCATTCAGCACAGCGGAAATGACGTCATTACAGACAAACGCATACGGCTTTCCACCAGATAATGTGGATTCGTTTTTGTCTTTTCATTCAAGATGACATCAGGCATGATCTTGATGATGTTGTGGCCCCACAATGCCGAGGTCACGATTAGTTGCTGGTCTACTTCACATTCCTCTCAAACAGAAAGGGTCCTCTGAAAAAACTTGTTTTTAAAAATGATCTTTCTTATGCAATTTTTATTCCTCAATTTCCAACAGTTCATTTTGATGGTTTTGCTGTGAGGAGACTAAAAGACACCAAGGTTTCAGACAAAACATATTTCCAGTCTACTACACTTATCTTTCGAATTTGTCACATTGTCCAATGGTTTTGGGGTCATGTTGCCTCACAATTTTTAACAGTGGTGAGGAAGTCCTATTTATAATTTTTAGGGGTCATGTTGACTGTGAGATAAAGCTCATATCATGGTCTTTGGAAAAGAAATGTGGCTTCATAAGTGGCCAGTTCTCCCTTCACAATTTTTAACAGTGGCTGAGAATCTATTTATAATTTTTTTGGGGTCATGTTGAGGTGAGATAAAGCAATAATCATGGTCCTTTGGAACGGAAATGTGGCTTCTAAGTGGCATTTATCCTCACAATTTTTACACAGTGACTTGGAGAACAGTCATTTTTTTAATTTTTTGGGATCATGCTGCTTTGAAATGCCCGCAATTACACAGGTCTATTCTAAAAAATGTTGTTTCTAAATAGACATTTGTTCTTCACAATTGTCCAAAAGTGGCACATGGGTCATGTTTTGAATATTTTGGGGGCATTTTGCTGTCACATGCCGCTATACTACAGGTCCTATTTCTAAAAAAATGTTGATTTCTAACAGACATTTGTTCTTCACAATGGTCAAGAGTGGCTCAAGGAGTGATGGTGCTGTCAGAAAACAGGATATAGGTAGGACACTGTTAATGGACACCATATCTGCATAATGACTTGTTTTTTTGAATGATCTTTAGAAATAGCTATCAATCCCTTTATGAGGGACAACCCATTTAATACAAGTCAAATAAAAAAGAGAAACAAAGACATGGCTGGGATTCCCATCCGATTTTATAACCAATGTCGTTTTATAGAATTATGTTCGAAAAAAACTTGCATGTACTAAAATAGCTGTTAAAATATGCCTACGTGAATTTGTACAGGGACGGTACAGGAAAATTGACCAGATGTAGGTTATTCAGAGGACATGGAGTATGGAGCACGGACAGAGACACAAAGTACAGACCATTTCCTCCAGCGCGTTGACGTAAAATGAGAGGAAAAAGGATGCAAGATAAAGGGCAACCTGGGTATCTTGTAACGAGGAGAGGTTAACCACCAGTATTTCCAAGTGAGCTCAAATTGGTCACACTCATACGCGAGGGCAAGCGCTACCCAGGTTATGACAGTGTACTGAGGAAGGCTGGAGTTCTCACACTTGCCGAACTCTGCTTCAGCATGACTGTTTCGTTGCTGCGTCATCAGGTCATCTTTAACCTGCGTGTTAATAGACTGACGGACGCCAGCCTGGGCTCTCACCGCACCAACTGGTAACTCTGGCCCTGGGTCATGCTGTGGCCCAGGACAGGTATATCAATGTCAGTGAAACTAAAATGGTGGTTGAAGATCCTTTTTCCCTGGCACTTTTTAAATCTGGGGGTTTTATGCAGGTTTGCGGGCTCATGGCTTGCTGTGGCCCCAGGACAAGTATAGTCAATGTCCCAGTGAAACTAAAATGGTGTTGAAAAACGCCTTTTTCGGCACTTTTTAAATCTGGGGTCATGCTGGATGGGGCTCATGCTGTGGCCAGACTGGTATAGTCAATGACAGTGAATGAAACTAAAATGGTGGTTGAAAGACTCCCTTTTTTCCGGCAACTTTTACAAAGTGGGGGCTATGCAGGTTTGGGGCTCATGCTGCGTTCCAGGATAGGGATTATTTCAATGTCCAGTTCAAGGTAAAATGATGGTTCCTTTTCATACCTGCCTTCTGGCACTTTTAATTTTGTGGAGTGATAGATGCAGGTTTACAGGAGTCATGCTGTGGGTACAAGACATGGGAAAGTGAATGGTGTGTGACTATTTTTTCTGTGGCTTTTATAGACTAATGTGTTGAGCCTAGATCTGTAGCAGGTACTCCACTTTGACTGTTGTTAATTCCAGCTTCTCAGCCCCTCTTTTTGGGTGTAGAATGAAAGGTGTTGTTGCTCTTCCCATAGACTTTAATGGTCATCGGAGATGATCGGACTATCGATATAGAAAACCTTATCGATGGTGGCCGGGGACTACTCTGACTCGATGTCGATAGAACGTATTCCGACTCAACACTAATCATACAAGCATCACAATAAATCTAGTGCCGATGTTGTACAATAGTAGATGCCAATAATACTGCACACTCATAGTTATATTTCTTTGACATTGTATTCATGAGAAAGAGCTCCATCTTCTATCCCAACCTCTTTTTTTTTATATTTATTGTATTTAAAAAGTATTGTTAAAAAATCAGCAGCTGTCAACCACTGGTGAGGAGCGGATGGGAAAACCAGACAAGGATGCGGACTGATTTACGAATGGGCAAATTTGATGGACCTCATGATCATTTTTGTCAGCAATAATGTATGCATTCATATTTTCAATATTTAATCACGTTTACATATTCATTTTAGAATTTAAGTCATGCAGGTCTTTTTCAGGAAAATCAGAACTTTTGAACAGGCTTTGATTTATTGGGAATATAATTTTCTTCATTAATAATGTGTTGTTTTGTGTTATTAACACTTATATTGTAATTTTCCAGGGCTGAGCTATGCAACATCCAAGGCAAGAGATATACGTTGGTGTGTGACGTCAGATAATGAAGACAAAAAGTGCAATAAACTGGCGATCTCTTGCAATGCCAATGACATTCTGCTCATATGTGTTTAAAAAATTCAGCACTGAGGACTGTATGAGAGCTATCAGCGTGAGTATATCATGGAAGTCTGTGGCAATATATAAACACTGGCTTAAAGTTGTTGTCTGCTTTGAACAATCTCTACTTGTCCAAATGTCCCTTGACAATAAACTGATCACAAAGGGCGACATGTATGAACGGGGCTGCGCCAGTTTTCTGGTTTACTGTACTTTGAGCCAAAAAGAATGTATGAACAGGTGAATCCCTTTGTAATGTGCCAAAGACACTTTTAATGCGCCAAATATTAGTAAACATGCTCATTTGCTCTGCTGAAATTAAGTGCTTGCAAGCATATCATTTTCGTCACACCATTGCCAAAGGCAGATTACTGCCTTGGAAAGTTTAGTACTTATTGGCGCTTATGCACCACAAATATTCACGCATAATATCATTGTCATCTGATGACGTTACACTGCACTCAATGAGTTCTGTACTTGATCATGGTTTTAAAGTGTATTTTGGTACGTATTTCAGCGCAAAATACACGCTACAATACATGCCAAAATATGCTGTGTGAACATACCCTTACACTTGCCTATTATAATCATGGTTGACTTGATTACTTTTATTTTAAAAATGCAAAAAATAAAAAAAAAAGGTTTACAGTTCAAAACACTGATTTTGCAATTATATATATACAATTTGTATTGCTGCATATGTAAAGGTTCGGTAAATTAAAATATAAAACCCTTATTTACCCCACATGGTAAATGCTGAAAAAACGATAGTACCAATGCAAACTACATTTAGGCCCACCAAGAACAATCTCTTATATAGGTCCCTCTCCAGGAAAAATAAAACGTTAATTGGTTACATAAAATGGCAATGCAGAGCAATTTTTTTTTAAAGTTTTTAAACCACATGTTAAACTCCATAAAAATAAAACCCCAAAACAATGGTACAAATGCATTATTTTTTTTTTCCTATTTAACCCCACAGTAGTCAGGAACCACAAAAATAAATTAACCAAGCCCTGCAAAAATGTCCTGTTCCAGCAATTTCAATGGTTAAAAATCAACAGCTCTTGAAAAGCAGGATGAAAAACAATACAAAAAAGGTTACCAAAAATGATTGCAGCGGTGTCCCGTTTCTGTCACAGGGATTTTTGTTTCTGTTGCAATCGTGTTTTCCTTCTCGTCTTCTAGGGCCATGTACAATTCTATTTTTCCGATCTCCTCAGTGTATGGGGGCCTTCTTCTTGCAGGACAAGATGTCCTTCTTAAGGGCACCATTTATGTTTACTACATAACGCACTGGGAAATCAGAAACAAATTCTTTGTGAGCCAGAATGTGAAAAAAAACCGCAAACATGCCAATTAATTTTTCTTTAAATGGGGGGAATTGTTTTTACATACTGTATTTACTGTATATACTCGAAAAATGTGCTGAAAAAGCCTTCCTCAGCGGCGATCGCTTCAGCTGTATGCTCTCTCTAGGAGGCGCATAACAATTGAAGATACTTATTGGTGGCGGAGAGCAAACACTCCCTGCTCTGCAGGTGGGACTCCAAGAAGGCGCAAGTAGCTCTTCCCGCGCACAGGCATTTACTGCCTATGGAATAAAATATCACTGGCCTATGGGGGACACTTTATGCCTATGGGGGGAACATATACCTATCTATGGGGGACATATACCTGCTATGGGGGGACATATACATGCCTACTGGGGGCAATACCCGCCTATCGGGGACATATAACCCGCCTATTCGGGGAAATTAAACCGCCTATACCTGCCTATGGGAGACAACCATACAGTATACCAAAAAAAAATGGGGAACTTATGCCTGATATGGGGGAATTATACCTACCTATACCTGCCTATGGGGGACCTTAAGCTGCTATAAACCTGCCTATGTAATTTTATTGGTATCCATTTTTACGTTTTTATTTTTGAAATTTACCAGTAGCCACTGCATTTTTCCCCCTTGGGTTATACTTGAGTCAATAAGTTTTCCCAGTTTTTTGTGGCAAAGTTAGGTGCCTCGGCTTATATTCAGGTCGTCTTATACTTGAGTATATATGGTAGTTCCCCGTGTGGTAAAACTGACTTGTTAGTTTTACTCTGCAGGTCAGTACAATTCTGGCAATACCAAATGTTTGGTGTTTTTGCCACATTTTACTACTTCAAATTTTTTTTTTATTTACTTTACAGTGCGATTTTATGAGATGTTTTGTTTTTCCATCTACAGATCTGAGTGAGGACTATGTACAAAGTGTGTTACGTTTTTGGATACATTTTTGGATGCGTATCGTTTCTATGGGCTTTTCAATGCATAAAATGGATCAAGAATTGATGTCAACTCTTTCAACTGATCCGTTTTATGCAATGCAAAAATGTATGTAAAACACGTATCATCTGAACGCTGCTACGTTTTTTACATTGAAATCAATGTATTCAGACTGAAACATTGTCCATTTTTCGGTATGTAAAACGTACCAAAAAACGTATTTAACAAACGCTGTGTGAACACATCCTACAGTACAATAACATAGTACTGCCTGCAAATACGGTAATTCATAGCTTTCATTGAGTGCTATGCTTACCCTCTGTTTTCTCCAACAGGTACTGCGCGGCGAGAGAAAAAAAATTACATGTGAAAGTCTATAGGAGCCAACACACAGCTTTTTAGAAGTACACGCGGGCCAGTGCATACACATGATAGGCTTAGATACACAGGGCCAGCAGGTAATATTACACTGGATAGGCTTAGATACCCAGGGACAACAGGTAATATTACACTGGATAGGCTTAGATACACAGGGCTACCAGGTAGTAGAGGGGGTGCACAATAGTGAAAGTACGTTCAGATAATAAAGCGGAAAAATGAAGTTCCAATATTTGCTCACCTTCGAGAATTGTTCTTATATTATAGAGGCACAATTGCTCATATGCACTCCTTCTGATCCCAACTGAAACAGCAGCCATAGGTTCGACCCCTCCCTATGCTCCCCGGCCCGATAGAGACAGCTCGGCTGTAGCTGCTCCTCAGTCCTGCTCTTCTGGAGACGCAGCCAAGCTGTCTCAATTATGTCTCATAAAAAAAAAAGCTTTGTGCTGTTTAAACTCACCCCCGGAAAAGCCATAATTTTTTTACATAAAGTTCGGAATGGAGGCAGAACAGAGGAATGAAAAAATAAAGAAATATATGTGCAGTCATTATTGATGGCTGGTGGTGGTGCCCCCTGCAGGCTGCCACCGTAGGCACTGGACCCGGAATGCCTGCTTATAAATAGGGTCCTGAATAAGGCCTGTATGTATGACCCGCAGTAGAACAGGTTCATACATGATGGAGGCATTCTACACTGCCTTAAAGCTATTTAGAACTGGCCTGTAGGCGCCAACAGTCATGCATGTCGCCCAAAGTACCTTCCTCAGAGGAGAAACCCAGGAATTGGCTGTAATCTTTGGGGAAACTGTTATTTTATGCTGCAGGTGAGGATGGAAGGTAAAGGGACCCCTGTTATGTGTGGTTCCCCGAGGTGTGACCTGCACCTTCCAGACATTTTTAGCATATTCTGTTGATATGCCATAAACGTTTTAGAAAGTAATGTCCTTTCAATGAAGAACACTGTAATTCAGTGCAACATAATTAGTTTAGAAGGATGGTATCTCATGTTCTGCAACAAGGTTATTCACAGTTTCTCACACCTGTTTTTACCCTCCTTACACACAAACTTGGGGAGCTAGCACATTACATATGGAGAATGAAGGAGGAATGGCGCATGCTCTACTGGCAAGTCAGAAGCTACTGGAGGAAATGTACAGTAGCACTGAAAGATTGACACTGCCTTGGCCATTACTGTGTATGGGGGTGAGTGATTAGAAACACAGTATATCTAAACAATTCTGAAAACGAAGCATACTTGCCTACAGAAGGAGCCTCCGGTTATATAATAAAGGTCACATCAGTAATACTTTGTCCTTTCTAAACACACAGATTTTGCTGCTCATTTGAGGGTTGCTGTGATCAGTTTATTGTCGGGGGTGGGGAGGGGGGGCGGGCTCCGTCCACCAATAAGATAATAAACGATAAATAAAATAATGCCACATCTCTTATTGTTCAGAATGGAGAAGCAGATGCTATTTCTTTGGATAGTAAAGATATTTACAAAGCTTCAAAAAGTCCATTCAGTCTAATGGCCATCCTGGCTGAAAGTCATCTTTCTCAAAGAGGTGAGTAGTAACCTTCTGTGTATGGAGGTCATTTGTTTTTGCATTAGTGTGAAAAAACAAAACATTTATAGTTTTATACATCTGATAAAACCAAACTTATAAGCCTACAGACTTAAGGTACCAAATCTCATTTTTGAATCCGCTGATTTCAATGGGAGAGTCTCAACCACCTCGTTCTCGAGATAATTGCTGGTCCCACAGGTTTAACCTCACCTCATTGACACTTGATGGCATATCCTTATCCTGAATAGGGATAACCACCCGTACCAAACAATAGTGCTTAGTCATTATCATCAATTATTACATATATACACATAAGTGCACATATATAACATTTAAATTTACTAGTATATCACTAGTAGTATAGTTGCACATGCTATGTCTGCCTGATATACCTTTACATATCTGCGAAAGCTGCTGAGATATTCATTCCATGGCCCAATGACAAACATGCTTCTCAACTTCTACCCTAATCTTCTAACTGACCAACATAGGTTTAAAAGAAGGCACTATTTCACCCTATTATCCTGTAATGTTGATCCAGAAGAAAGCAGAGCAATCCCCAAAAGGGAGAACCAAATTTCTTAAAGGACTTTCTCACCATGCTGTAAGCAAACAATGCTATAGACATCCAAGGAGTGAAAAAAAGTATTTTCCAATTATAATCAGATTTTTTTTATAGATAAAGACTGTGCTCCTTACCATGGTGACATTACTCCCTGCACTCTGATTATAATCAGGAAGGGAGAGATATGAATGTTAACCTAGAGACACCTTTGTACACTCATAGCAGATAAAATCCCTCTTATCTCTGGATCAGGGCAATATCAAAAGAGCAATGTTTTTACTTAATGTCTTAATTTACCTGTTCATACATGTTGAAAGCTAATCATTGTAGTAAGAAAATCCCTTTCAGAATTTTAAGTATGTCTCAATAAATCATCTGATCAATTTGCACTGATTCTTTGTAGTGGTGTCCTCAACCAGTGATGCTAGAGCCACATGTGTGGAGGCAGCTATACATATTATTATGCCCTATTGGCACCAGTCATGTCATAGTATTACTGACACTTTACACTAGAGTCAAAAACATATAACTAGAGTAGAAGCCAGGTGATGTGGTAATATGTGTAAGACTTTTCTCTCACTTATACAGTGTTAAATGTGGTTTAATCACTACTTGTCATATTTAAAAGTAGCTTGCAATGTAGAAAACTATGGGGATCTCTGCTTTATAGTATATAATAAAATTCAAGTGAAAAAATTGGGCCTCGTTTATTAAACCTGTCTTAAACTAAAAATGGCTTTGCTGTCCATAGCAAACATAGGCCAGCTTTCATTTATTCAGAGCAGTTTAAAAACATGAGGCCTGAGCTCTGATTGGGTACTATGAACAACAAATACATTCGAGTTATGTTCACGTTCCTACAGTGGATTGCAAAAGTATTCATACCCTTGAACTGTTCCTTATTTTTAAAGTTTGCCATCACCACTGTAAATGTATTTTATTGTATTGATATTTTATGTGATAAAGCAACACAAAGTAGAAAGTATTAACTGTCAATCATATAATACATATTCTTCCCAATGAAAAATAAAAAAATGATGGGCCACATGTATGAAAACTGTTTAGGTCTAAAACTCACTCTTTTGCCCATAGTAACCTACCAAACTTCCCCTTGAATACTTTAATGGATGTAGTTTCTTAGATGAAGTCATTTATGGGGGTATCTAACATACAGGCTCGTATGTTGCAAATTTTCTTGAAAATGTGAAAAATTCCTACTAAATTTCTAAGCCCCCTAATATAATAAAATAAAAAGACATTGAAAAACAGGACGTCAGCCTTCAGTAGACATATGGTAGATGCTAGTTTATGAACTATTTTGTGTGGTATGACTATCTGTCTTACACGCATACATTTTTGAACTTTGAAAATGGCAGATTTTTCAAAATATTCACAATATTTTTATATTTTTTCACAAGCAAGGATTGTGTGGACCAAAATTTTTTACTAACTTATATCACAATGTGCCACAAGAAAACAGTCTCTGAATCACATAGATAGGTAAAAGTATCAAAAAGTTATTCTCACATAATGTGACATGTCAGATTTCAAAAATAGGGCTCTGTCAGGAAGGTCAAAACTGGCTGTGGCGGTAAGGGGACACTACACTGAGGCACTGTCCTGCTATGTGTCAGTTTAAGAAGATGTCTCCTGTTAAAAACCCATTATAAGGTTCCTTTTTATGATATTTTGAAATAATTGTGGTGGAAGCTGTTACTCCTACCATGACTCTACTTTATTAAGTGAAACAGAAACTGCGAAAAATTCCCCTCATTTGAATTGAAAAATGCCAGTAAAATCAAATTAAGGCATGCATAGTACTATTTAATCTTAAATTACCACTTGTTGGGCTATATTTGTCTCATCATTATTTGAGATACATCTATCCACCACACACATCTTGTGTGGAAGTGTAATCCATCTGTATTAGTCCTTTTGGATCTATTTTATGTCCCCTGAGGAACCTCTAGTGCAGACCCAACTGGAGAAGAAACACGTCGGAACGATAGGACATTAACAGGATCCATTTGGATCCCTATGGAGAATATTTTGGTTGCTGTAAAACCTTTTATTATAAGCAATGTCAGTTATATTTATTTATAAATATACAGACTTCAAACTATCAAGGGCAAATAGAAAAATTAGGATTCATTGCAGGGATAGCTATCGACAGGTGGGGATGCCCCTTTTGGGGCGATCACTCTGCCTTAGTAGGTGTTCATTGTAGGGACCTGTCTTAGGCCTCGTTCACACGACGGGTTTGGCGGCGGGTTCAGCCGCGGCTTTCGCCACTGTTCCCACGGCCAGACCTCGACTGGCCCTCGCCGCAAACTCGCGTCTCCCGACGCGGGTTTGCGGTGCGGGCACTGGGCATGGTCTCGGCGCGGGTGGGGCGTGGCGTGGGTTGCGGCTTGCGGAGAGGGTTTGCCCCCATGCAAATTAATAGGAAGTGGGCAAACCGCGCTGTCAGCCGCGCACCACCCGCGGCAACACCGAGCACCCGCCGCGCTGAGCACTCCCTGCCAAACCCGTGGCATGTGAATATTACCACGGTTTCCAATAGGAAACCATGTTAATAAACTAGGCGCGATTTGGCCGCAGTTTTGGCCGCGGAAACCGTGTCGGAACCCACGGCCATAACAGCGGCTAAATCCGTCGTGTGAACATGCCCTTAGGATATCTTATTTACATTATGTTTATTGTTTTGTATAGCTAGTTATGTAACAATCAGGATCTTCAGTACTGTAAGTCCATTGTGTTGTTATTCTTAAGTGTCTGTATATTGTTTTGCACCTGGATATCAGTTGAAACTGTGTCCATTTTTGTTTCTTTCCGGTACTGATTAGGGGTTATAGTATTATATTTTTAATATATCAATTAAAGTTATGTTTTAAAGGGAGCTTTTCTTTTTCTGTGATAATTATTTGGCTTTAAAGCTTTCATTTAAGAGAATCTATTACATTCTGTGAGTTTGCTATATTTGTCTTATCAGCTGAAACCCCCTGCCTAAAGGAACGGCAGAAACTGCTCAATGCAGAGCACCCTCTAAGAGGAGCGTTTGTACCTGATTGTGATGAACAAGGCAACTACAGTCCAAAGCAGTGTCATGCCAGCACCGGACATTGTTGGTGTTCTACCATAGACGGCAAAGAAATAGAGGATACAAGAACAGTACCTGGGCAACCCCACCCTATATGTAAGGCCAGAGGTAAGTAACTGTTACTTAGGCCTTTAATATACCCTGTGATTGTGAATAACTTACTAACATTAACTAATGTGCATCTACTACCAGACAAATCTGCACTTAACCATAGACATACAGTAGATACTTTATTTAAAGCTGAAATAAAGGAATGAAGGCACTCAACTCTTTCTTGTTTAAAGTTCTAAGCTTTTACTTAAAAGGGTTAATAGAGGGGAATCTCTCATTCAGCTAAAGAGAACATCTCGTGCACTGGAAACCTTGTCGCGGCCATGTGTAAAAGGGGCAAAGTTAGTTGTGATGGCAATGTGAGGGTTTTAGTAGTGACCACTTTGCTTTGGAAGCAAATAACTTGACAGACAGTCCTTGCAACGGAACTCAAGCAGACTATGTTCACTAGAAACCTAGCGGTAACAGGAATATGAAGAGGTGCAGCTCTCATGTAGAGGCACAGTTTTTAACATATCATTAGAAGCATATAGATATACTTGAAGAAAAAAAAAATATTTTGCAATTAACCACAAAGATCCCTCTTTGTTCACCCAAAACATTGGGAGGTATTGGATGGATCACTTGTTTATTTACTTCCATATAAGTTACATGCTAAGGGTATGTTCACACGATGTATTGCGGCGCGTACAGTCCTCACCACAGTACATCGTGTTTTTCGGGAGCTCGCGCTGATACGCGCCTACTCCTGCGTCGCGGGGGTCCAGCAGTCCGCCGGCCCCATTTGCATTCATTACTCTGTCATGTCACTTATGACATGTCACTTATCTCCCCACGTATTGTACGAGCGGGGAGAGAAGGCATAATCCATAGTTCTCTATGAGAACTATGGATTACCGAAATTTTGGCGCCCATCTTGCCCGTATTAGAGCGCAAATACGCGGCGAAATGCGCGCCAAAATTACACCGTGTGAACATACTCTAACAAAAGGAAAAAGTATCCATTTTATGCAGGCTTGAGAACCTTACCAGTAATTGGTACGAAGCTGAAGTTTGTTTCTAATTCACCAGTTTCTTATTCGGGCTGAAGTTGGTTCCTTATTCACCAGTTTCTTATTCGGACTGAAGTTGGTTTCTTATGCACCGGTTTCTTATGTGCCAAAAAACAGTTTTTTTTTAATGACATGCATTTAGGAAAGTGCCTAACTTATGATTTCTAAGCATCCCACGTCTACTGTACATTACATGGTGGCAAAACCCCTTTAAAACTGGCGTGGCGGCGTCTCTTTTGATATGTCGCTCATTGTTTTTGTTCGCAAAAATGACCTTGTGCTCGGTGACTAAACACTGTTAAAGAATAATATGTCCCCCATAGGCAGGTATAGGCAGGTATATTTCCCCCCATAGGCAGATATATGTCCCCCATAGGCAGGTATAGGCAGGTTTTGTTTGTTTTAAATAAAAAATACAAGTACTCACCTTTCCCCCGCTTCTCCAATGCGGCTCTCTGGGCGCTCCACCTTCTGGCACGGGCCGCGTGATGTCATCACGTTGTGCAGACAACGTGATGACACAGCACGCTGCCTGTTCCGGAAACTCCGGAGGGGGCGGGAGACTTGCGGCCACTTCCGGAATCCTAGTGCGGAGCAGGAAGAACTCGCTCTCTGCTCCGCAATAGTGTCTTCAGCTCCCAGAGGAGTCGCGTACAGCTGAAGAGTTCACCACCAGCACCTATGGCCAAGGCAGTGCCCAAATGCTGACCGGTAACTCGAGATTCAGCTGTATGCACTCCCAGAGATCGCCACTGAAGTCTGTGCTATGGCAGTGCCCGGAGGCAGATGTGACTTAAGTATAAGCCAAGGCAGCCTTTTTCATCAAATTTTTTGTGCTGAAAAGCTTGGCTTATACTCGAGTATATATGGTAATTACCACAGCAAAAATGTTACGGTCTGGATGTGGATCCACTGGGCCACCGCAGGCGATGGCTTAAGCCCATACCAGGGAGTGGAATCTAAGTGGGACCCGGTATTCACCAGAGCCCGCCGAAAAGCGGGATGGTCTTGCTGCGGCGGGTATCCACCAGGTCACTACCACTGGCGGGGCTTGCCTGCGGTGGCGGCCAAGTGTGCGAGGTCCAGTAACGGCAGGCAGGGTCGTGGACAGGCAGGAGGTCAGGACAGGTGGCTCTGGTTCGTAGACGGTAGACAAGCAGGAGGTCAGGGCAGGCGGCAAGGTTCGTAGACGGTAAACGTAAGCAGAGAGTCGGTACACGGTAAGGCAAGACAGGAACGCTCTGGAACACTTTCACCATGGGAATATACACCAAGGATCCGGCGAGGGCCGGCAGGAAGTGGCCGGACTAAATAGGAGCAGTGCCCGGCAATGAACCAATTACCGGCGCACTGCCCCTTTAAATTCAAACTGCCGGCGCGCGCGCGCCCCTAGGGGCGGAGCTACGCGCCGGGAGACGGAGCCAGACAGAGCAGGAGCGCGGCCGGGTAAGTGAACGCTGGCAGGGGCCGGGACACGAGTGGACCCCGAACCCGACGTGCGGGACGGGGCACCGCTGGAAGCAGGGGCACGGGCGCCTGCGACCCGGGACAGTGGTCGCAGGGGCGTCCGTGACAAAAAAGCAGTAACATTTCTTACAGCAAATGACTGGAGATAATGCACAGATCTTTGGGGTAAGTTGCCATAGTGTTGTATACACATTCCATACATAGAAATACATACAGACAAATGTCATCCCAACAGATTTACTGAACACTTCTTCACACATAGTGGCACATCAGTTCTAATGGTTACAGTTTTTTAATTGAGTCCTAAAGCCCAATGGTTATAAACAGACACAGTTGCAAAATAGATTTAATGTTTCAAGAAATACAATGTTACCATGAGTAGAATAATACTCATTTAGTGACGAGCGATTACGTTGACTATCGTCATCGGGTCGATAGTCGATATGGGGAATTATCAATAAGATATCCGATAGTCGATAATAGATTATCGCCGATGACCATTAAAGTCTATGGGAGAGGAACAACACCTTCATTCTTACACCCAAACAGGGATGGAGAAGCTGGAATTAACATCCACAACAGTCAAATGGATACATGCTACATCTTAGGCAACACACTTAGGTTATAAAAGCCACAGAAAAAAACTCACAGACCATTCACTATCCCTGTCTTGTACCACAGCATGACCCTTAAACCTGCATCACCCACAAATTAAGAAGTGCCAGAAGGCAGTATGATTTGAACCATCATTTTACTTGAACTGGACATTGACTGTCCCTGTCCTGGAACGCAGCTTGAGCCCCAAACCTGCATGACCCCAGATTAAAAAGTGCCGCAAAAAGGAGTCTTTGAACCACCATTTTAGTTGAACTGGACATTGACTATCCCTGTCCTGAGCCACAGCATGAGCCCCAAACCTGCATGACCCCAGATTAAAAAGTGCCGGAAAAAGGAGTCTTTCAACCACCATTTTAGTTGAACTGGACATTGACTATCCTGTCCTGAGCCACAGCATGAGCCCAAACCTGCATGACCACAGATTAAAAAGTGCCGGAAATAGGAGTCTTTCAACCACCATTTTAGTTTCACTGGACATTGACTATACCTGTTCTGGACCACAGTATGACCATTAAACCTGTCTGACCCACAGATTAAAAAGTGCCGGAAACAGGAGTCTTTCAACCACCCTTTTAGTTGAACTGGACATAGATTATCCCTGTCCTGAGCCACAGCATGAGCCCCAAACCTGCATGACCCCAGATTAAAAAGTGCCGGAAACAGGAGTCTTTCAACCACCATTTTAGTTTCACTGGACATTGACTATAACTGTCCTGTACCACAGCATGACCCCTAAACCTGTTTGACCCACAGATCACAAGGTGGCACTATGCTATTTTGTACAGTGACTGTCATTTAGTATATTTTTTGGTAACTGACATTTGTTTACAGAATTTATTAAGGGAAGTTTTATTTATAGTTTTACATTATTATCATTTTGCTTTTTTTTCAAGTGTGATAAAATACAACATACACCCCTCCCTGCAGTTTTTAATGGTATTTTTTACACGTTTATATGTGTTAATTCGTCCGCACACCCCATAAGTAATACAAATGACCTAATCATCCCCCAAACACTTCTTAGTTGAGAAGACATTTGCCCTCCTGGCTTCTGAGAGTGATTCAGCCAATCAATTCAATGGTTTCATTTTTCCTCCAAATCCTTCTTCAGTGATTAGGGACAGACTCCCCTGGAGATCAAATGATGCGACCCCATAGTGACTTTTAAAATTTTAAGCCTCAAATTGTGCAATTTGTGTCCAGCCCTGGGGCCCTTTTTGACACTACTTAACCTCACAGAAATCACCTTTTTCAAAATCTGATTTTTTTGAGAAATTTGAAGCTCTCCTGATTGCCCCTAATGGTGAGAGCCAGTGCTGCCGTCAGCCATCTGTTAACACGGAGGTCCAGCTGCCAGGGCCAGACTTACAGTGGGTGCGGTGAGAGCCCAGGCTAGCGTCTGTCATCTATTAACACGCAGGTTCAGCTGCCAGGGCCGGAGTTACAGTGGGTGCGGTGAGAGCCCAGGCTGGCGTCCGTCATCTATTAACACGGTAAAAATGCCCTTATGACGCAGCAACGAAAACAGTCGTGCTGAAGCAGAGTGCGGAAGTGTGAGTAGACCTCCAGCCTTCCTCAGTACACAGTCAAGACCTGGGTAGCGCTTGCCCCTCCGTATGAGTGCGGACCAATTGAGCTTCACTTGGAAATACTGGTGGTTAACGCTCCTGTTCCACCCAGGTGCCCTTTTTCTTGGCATTCTTTTTCTCATTTTACTCAACGTGCTGGAGGAAATGGTCTCTGTACTTTGTTCTCTGTCCGTGCTCCATACTCCATGTCCTCTGAATAACCTACATCTGGTCAAGTCTTCCTGTACCTCCCTTGTACAATTCAGAGGAATTTTTTTTACAGCTATTTTGTACATGCAAGTTTTTTTAGTAGTTTTATTCTAGAAAACACATTTTTAAAATAGGATGGAATCCCACCATGTCTTTGTTTCTCTTTTTTTAATTGTATTAAATGGGTTGTCTCAATACAGGGATTGCTAGCTATGTTAAAGATCTTGCAAAAACAAGTCATTTTGCAATATGTGTCCATTAACAGTGTCCTACCTATTCCTGTTTCTGACAGCACCATCACCCTTGAGCCACTCTTGACAATTGTGAAGAACAAATTTCTGTTAGAAACCACATTTTTTACAATAGGACCTGTAGTCTAGCTGCATTTCACAGCAAAATGCCCCCCAAAATTCAAAACATGACCCATGAGCCACTTTTGACAATTGTGAAGAACAAATGTCTGTTAGAAACAACATTTTTTTTATAATAGGACCTGTAGTATAGCTGCATGTCACAGCAAAATGCCCCCAAAAATTCAAAGCATGACCCTTGAGCCACTTTTGACAATTGTGAAGAACAAATGTCTGTTAGAAACAACATTTTTTAGAATAGGACCCGTAGTGTTGCTGCATTTCAAAATTATAAAAATGACTTCTCAGCCACTGTTAAAAATTGTGAGGGAAAAAATGGCCACTTAGAAGTGCATCATTTCTAGTTCCAAAGGAACCATGGACATTTATTAAGCCTGTTATCTCTCAGCAACATGACCTTAAAACCATTGACAATGCGAATACTTCTAAAGATAAAGTGAGTTTCTGGAATACGGTGTTGTCTTGAAAGCTTTCTGTCTTTTAGATTCTCCTCTCAGCAAAATGAACTGTTGGGAAAAGAGAATAAAAATTGCAGTAAGAAATGATAATTTTAAGTTTTCAAGAGGACCATTTCTGTTTGAAGAGGAATGTGAAGTAGGCCAGCAACTAATCGGTGACCTCGGCAATTGGGGACACAACATCATCAGAGATCCATGCCTGATTCATCTTGATGAAAGTCAAACTGTAACGAGCGGCGCCGCAGACTCCCCGGGCTGCGGCTCCGCTCGCTCCCCGGCCCCGTCTCGTGTGCCGCGGGCGAGTGGCGGTGCGGTCCGTGGCCGCGCTCGTCCCGCGGTACATAACAGCTTACCTGACCCCGCTCCTGACTCCAGGCGCGCTCGTCACGGCCGTCGGGCGCGCTCCCGTCCCCTAAGGCGCGCGCGCGCCAGTCTCCTCTCTCTTAAAGGGCCAGTGCGCCGGTAATTGGCTGGTTACCGGTCACTGACCCTATATATTGGCTCCGCCTCCGGCAGTCCTCTGCCGGATCTTTAGTGCCTCCTGTGCCTTTAGAGAAAGCGTCTTGTCCTTGTTTGCCTCTACCGTGTACCAGACCGCCTCGCTCCTGTTTCCTGACCACGAACCTCTGCCGCCTGTCCTGACCTATTGCCTGTCCCTGACCACGCCTCAGCCTCACGATTCTGTACCACGCCTATCCTTGGCTACCACCGCAAGCAAGTCCCGCCAGTGGAAACGACCTGGTAGTTCTCCGCCGCAGCAAGTCCATCCCGCTTTGCGGCGGGCTCTGGTGAAAACCGGGTTCTACTTAGATTCCGTTCCCTGGCGTGGGCTTCCACCATCGCTTGCGGTGGCCCAGCGGATCCACTACCACTGCCGTTACACAAACGATCCACATTATCTGTGGAAAGCCGGATGCGTTTGTCTGTAATGACTCTTCCAGCTGTTCTGAAGTTCCATTCAGATATGACGCTGGCTGCTGGGCAGGACAACACCTCTATGGCGTGTCGAGCGAGCTCGGGCCATTCGTCCATTTTGGATACCCATAAGTCTATTGGGTCCCGAACACATACAAAAACATTGGTGTTGAGACGCAGATAGTCATGCACCATGATCTTAAGCTGGTCTCTGTGTGTTGGATGTGTGCCCTGCATTGCATGCGTTGGTGAGGTGGTAAATAAAGATTGCCAGAGGTCACCCATTAGGCTTCTGCCACCTTGCGTGCAGCTGCTGCTGCTGCTACAGCTACTTGGCACTCTACTTCTGTCACTTCGCTGACGTTGTTCCACCGTGACATTTGAAGAACGTGAAGCAGACGCAACAGATGTCTCCAGTTGATCAATCAGCAAGGTCTCCATTTCCTGCATTTTACTCTCTATTTGGGTGGGTGGAAGGAAAGGGCTGAGTTTTGTTTTGTACCGGGGATCCAGGAGGGTGGCCACCCAGTAACTGTTGTTCATTTTGATGGCCTTAATGCGAGGATCATGTTGGAGGAAATGGAGCATCCAAGCACTCATGTGAGAGATGGAGCCTTGATTTCCCAAGCCTCTGGGTCGAGGGGCACTAGCAAACTGATCTTCCTCATCTTCCTCCTCCGCCTCAAATTCACGCCAACCTCTTTCCAAGGCAGGGACGTCGGTAACGTCGGTGTCTAGGAATACCTCCTCCTCCTCCTCCGCTTCCTCCGGCACAGCTTCAACACAGCCCTGACTTGCCTCAGATGATGCACCCTGAGAGCTGAGGCGCCGCCTTGCACTAGCCCTGGACCCCGAACCACTGCCTAATGAAGACCGATAAAATTGAGAAACTGTCGGGCCTTGTGGATTCGACGGAGAGAAAGGCTCCGTGTCCGCATCTGTGTCCGTCTCCTCCTCCGTCGCTGGCGGGACCTGATGTTTCAGAGTGTCCAACGATCGTTCCAGAACTAAGATCACCACAATGCTCATGCTGACAAGGGCATCGTCTGCACTGACCATTTTGGTGGCTTCTTCAAAACTGGCAAGGATGGTGCAGAGCTCTTTCACCTGCCTCCACTCTCGGTGGCTCAACACCCCGAGGTCCGCACCGCTGCTTCTCAGGCCATGTGTCACTTAGTACTGCGTAATGGCATTGCGCTGCTCCCGCTGGAGCATGTGGAGGGTGGAATTCCAGCGTGTTGCCACGTCAACAATGAGACGGTTGGCGGGGAGGCCGAGCTAACGCTGCAACGCAGCCAGGCGGGACGAAACATGGTGCGAACGCCGGAAGTCCGAACTCAGACCTCGAGCCTTCTTCAGCAGGCAGTCCAGACCCGGGTAGCGCTTTAGAAATTTCTGATCGACGAGGTTGTGGCAAGGGATGTGCTCCAGCCTACCGATCTTAAGGGCGGCCAGCAGATTTCGACTGTTATCGCACACCACCTTGCCTGGCACAAGGTTCTTGTCACCCCACCAGCGCTCGGTCTCGTTGCGGAGAGCCGTCCACAGCTCCTGACCTGTGTGTGGACAGTCTTCAAGACAGATTAATTTCAACACGGCCTGGTTTCTCTGGGCCCGTGATGCCACCAGAGGACCTTGGGGGAAAGAGCCCTGCACCATCCCTGCGGTTTTGAAGAGCGTGCGCTGAACCTGAGAGCCACCGTCACCCCCAGAGACATCCACCCAGCTCACCCAGTGAGCTGTCACAGAGATATAGCGGCCTTGGCCGTGCTTACTAGTCCATTTGTCGGTGGTGAGATGGACTTTTCCGGACACAGATGCAGACAACGCGCTTGAAATTTTAGATGACACATGGCTGGCCAGGGCAGGGACGGCTTTTCTGGCAAAGAAATGCCTGCTCGGCATCTGGTATTGGGGGCAGGCAAGGGCCATGATGTGGCGGAACCCATCTGTGTCCACCAGACGGAAAGGCAACATTTCCAAGGCCAAAAGCCTGGCAATGCCGACATTCAGGCTTTTGGCTTTGGGATGGTTTGGGTTAAAGTGTTTCTTCTGCTCCCAAACCTGGAAGACAGAAGGCTGGCTGCTAGACTGGCCGCTGTATGGCGTTCAGGTCGTCCAACTGGCGGAGGAGAAGGGGTAGGATGGGTCTCTGGTGGTGCTGGTGGTACTCGGGCGACGGTGGAGGCTGAAGCGGAGGCTGATCCCTGATCATGACTCTGAGAGACATGGGCAGCTGAGGAACGCTTGGTGGTGGCGGAGGAGGAGGCGGAGACAGAGGGTGTGACAGTGGTTGGAAGCCCGGCGTCGGTCTGGCCATTTTTGGCCAAGTGTTGCCTCCATTTCAACTCATGCATTCACTGCATGTGACTAGACATGTTGGTGGTGGTTAAACACCTAAGATTCTTGCCTCTACTTATGCGTTTACGGCAAAGGCGGCATATGACATTGCTGGGTAAATCAGGGGCTTGCTCAAAGAAGGCCCAGGCTTGAGAGGTCCTGGACCTTTTTGACGGCGATAAGCGAGGAGCGGGGTTTCCGCTGACCGTGGTTGGCGGAATCATATCAGCGGACTTCTGTGACTGTCATCTCTCTTTTTGAGGCGGGACCCGTATTGACACTACCCCATAGTCTTCCTCCTCGTCCAGTGATGAAGTGCTCGCAAGCAAATTCTGCGGAAAAGACCACGATGGATCCGCAATGTCGTCATCATCATCAACACAGGTGACTTCGTCGTCCTGACATTCTGCATCCAGGAGCTGCGGGCTACAAGCAAGAGGGACTGCAAGGCGTTGCCGACCGCCCGGGATTTTTGCCAATTGACCGGCTTCCTTCTCCTCCTCTGATGGCATCAGTAACTGGGCATCAGAGCAGAGAAAATCATCCTCTTTGGCCTCTTGATCTTTTAACATGCCTTCTGACCCCAACCGCATTTTGTCATCAAAGAGGTCTTCAGAAAATGGATTATCCACAGTGGTGGGTACACGAGTTGACATTTGGGCTGCCTTTGCTTCATGCTGGACGGATGCGGATGATGCTGATGACGACATTTGTGGCCGTGACTGGGAGGACGAGGAGGTAAGACTGCTGGATGCAGGTTGCATTAACCACTGAAGAACAGATTTGCGATGCTGTTCGTTACTGAGATTCATAGGGCCCTGACCCAGCGATGACAGACCCGACAGTCCTGCAACCGACAATCCACTGGCTTGCGTGTTGTTGCCAGCACTGGAAGGAGCACCTTCTCTTGTACCTCTACCTCCATGTCCTACCCCCCTCTTTGCTCGCTTACCACCTGCATTTCGCTCCATGTTCAGAAAGATAAAATTTGAGAGGGTATGGAAGAGTTTTGGAACGTCTCTTATTAAAAGACGGCAAATCACAGCTATTCTCAAATCCCTCAAATCAAAACAAAATTGCTGTATTGAAATTTAACTGGAAGGTGGCTCTATCAACAAATCTGGACTGGGCAAAATTGCAAAAAACACGTATCTGAAATGTATACGGATAATAAAAGGTATTTTTGGCACCTATCAACCTGTGGTGACTACAAAATTGCTGGATTCAAATTTAACTGCAAGGTACCTCTATCAACAAAGCTGAACTGGGCAAAATTGAAAAAGAACACCTATCTGAAATGTATACTGATAATCAAAGTGGAGTTTTGCACCTAACAAATAGACCTGCAGTTATTAGAAAAGATCTGTATCCTAATATAAGTTCAGGCTGCCCAATATCCAAGTAATATTTCAACAGTAAACTGTTAATAATAAAGCTATTGCAATGCAATGTCTGCAATACAATATCCAGTATTCTTTAAAGAGCTTGTCTGTGTTCGCCCCAGCTCTCCCTCCCCCCCGCTCACCCCCGTGACTTTACAGCGGTAGATGCTCCTTTAAAATTCTCTGCCTAACTACCTAAAATCTGCAAATCTCTGATCTAACTGTGTTCTAAGGATCACAGCTAAAAGTAGAGCTATCTCTGTGAACAAATAGAATAATTTCGCAGAGCTGTTTGCACAGAGGCAGAGCGCACGTCCTACTGCTTTGAGATACTGACACACACTGATCATGAACAGGAAGGGCTGTTCTATGTAAAACGAGGTCATGTGATTTTTCCAGCCAATCGCAACCATACACATCCCAGTCATGACGTTGCACACACATCTCACCCTGCTGTATTCTGTAAGCTGATTTGCTGGCCGCCAAAATGACAGGAAGCGTCGAAAATGGCGCGATTTTAATAGATTATGCACAGATTTTAACCTAAATTATCGGGTGATCTAAAAAATCAGATCAACGTAAATACCGTGCCGATTTCAACTTTGTCGATAATAATCGCTCAACACTATACTCAATAGTATAAAATGTATTCCAGCCTCTGTTCTCTTGACAGGTGGAAGTCATTGTTTCTCCAGACAATACAGGACAGAAGACACTAAGTAAAAACAACCCCAGATTTATTATATATTTTATGAGATCATAAAAACCTTGATGATATGTTCACACTTTAGTTTTGGATTCAGGTCATAACTGAAGCCCTAAAACTATCTGTGGGGGGACAAATACCACTGGGGCAAATTATAGTTCATTGACTTCTAACATCGCCCATCGTAGGACCCTTCATTTTCATGGCAAGAAACTTTATCCAATCAAATTATACAGGAATTTATGACGGCCTTCAGACACAGAGCTTTATATTTCAAAGTAAGTAGAAGCCGTCTGCCCATTTAATGCCAACATCCAGGGCAAAAGCCCATTGAAGGAGGCTGGAGTTCTGACATTCTGTTGCAGAACATGCCTGCTTTTAGCACTTTAATATGAGCTGCAATACCCAGAACCACTTTGGGCCAGGATAAACTAAACTAAATTTGATGCGGGGACTCCATCTTGGTGTTGTCAGTGTGAGATCAGTGGCCTAAACCATTGGATAACACGAGTTACTTATTCAAATTAGTAAAAACTGCCAGCCCACTTTAAAGGGACACTAAAATCCATCTAAAAGCAATATTCCTGGAATGTGATATATTTTTAAAAAATTTTTGGCCATTTTTTTTATTTTTGCAATTAAAAAATACATATAAAATATTGTCCTTTTCTACTGTAACTGTAATATAAAACTTTTTAGCACAGCCGGGAAGACTAATCTCACTTTACTTCAGCTGCTACTTGTCTCCATGTAGTGTAATTAAGACTAAAAGGTATTGACTCAGTGATTGCTCTATTTTTCTCTGCACAAAATTAGATAAGAATATACTGAAGCAGACAGCGTACATTAAAGGAAAATAGGGTGAACTTTTTCTGCACTGGGAAGGGGGTATTCTTCACAACTGTCGGGTAAAGGTATGTTCACACGGCGTAATTGCGGCGCAGATTTCACCGCGCATTTGCGCTTTCATATAGCGCGTACTTCTAAAACACACTGCGTGTTGCGGCGCGCACAGTACACACCCCAATACGCCGTGTGAACATACCCTAATATCTAATAACACAGGCCACAGTCTGAAAGAAGAACCGTAAATCAACCTTCTTACTGTTGCTATTAGAGAGCTCACAGAGAAATCAGGGTAAGCCAGGAAGTCCTGCACCTAGAGGAATGTTAAATTATTAAAAACAAAACAAAAAAAACAATGAAAAAAAAGCTTTATATTGCTGACAATATGTGAAAAAATTACTTAATTACTTATTAAGTATTGATGGTTGTGTTCATTTATTGCAAGGTTTAATGCCCAGAACCTCTTTGGGCCAGACAGAACCAAACTAAATTTGAAGTGGAACATCTCTCTTAGGCAATGTTCACACGGTGTAATTGCGGGATGTATTTCGCCCGCAGTTACGCCCTGTGCTCGGGAGTGGGGGCAGGGGCGGGGCGGCGTCTGCCTGCCGGCCCCATAGACCTTCATTATTCACGGCTAGTGTTGAGCGATTTTTATCGACAAAGTTGAAATCGGCAAGGTTTTTATGGTGATCGAAATTTCCAGATCATGCGATAATTAAGGTTAAAATCTGTGCATCATCTATTAAGATCGCGCCTTTTTTCGGCGCTTCCTGTAATTTTGGCGGCCAGCAAATCAGATTACAGAATAGAGCAGGGTGAGATGTGTGTGCGACGTCATGACTGGGATGTGTATGGTTGCGATTGGCTGGAAAAATCACATGACCTCGTTTTACATAGAACAGCGTTTCCTGTTTCAGCCTCAGTGTCTCTCAGCGTCTCATAGGGATAGGACCTGCGTTCTGCCTGTGGCCAAACAGCTCAGCGAAATTAGTCTATTTCTGCACAGAGAAACCTCTACTATTAGCTGTGATCCTTCCAATTTAGTTAGATTAGGGATTTGAACATTTTATGTAGTTAGCTAGAGAATTTTAAAGCAGAATCTACCACTGTAAATTCACGGCGGTGGGAGGGGGGGGTGGGGAGGGCGCGGGCGAACACAGACAAGCTCTATCTATAAAGAACACTGGATAAAGTTCACCAAGACTTAGTGTAGACATTGTAGTGGAATATCTTTATTAACAGTTTGCTATTGAAATATTTCCTGGATATTGGGCAGCCTGAACTTATATTGGATAAACATCATTTCTAGTAACTGCAGGTCTCTGTTAGCTGCAAAACTCCACTTTTATTATCAGTATACATTTCAGATAGGTGTTCAATTTTACCCATTACACCTGTGACTGTTGATATATCCACCTTGCACTTAAATTACAAACCAGCAATCTTGTAGTCAGCACAGGTTGTTTGTTGCCAAAATACCGTGTATCGTACGAAAACATCAGTTACGTGTTTTTTGACTTTTGCGCACCCAGCACTGTTCATTGACGCAGCATCTACGTAAATCTTAAAACAGCAATTCTATATTCACCACAGGTGAATTGAAAGGTGCAAAAAATACAGTTTATTATATGAAAACATAACAGTTACGTGTTTTTTGACTTTTGCGCACCCAGCACTGTTCATTGACGCAGCATCTACGTAAATCTTAAAACAGCAATTCTATATTTACCACAGGTGAATTGAAAGGTGCAAAAAATACCGTTTATTATACTAAAACATAACAGTTACGTGTTTTTTGACTTTTGCGCACCCAGCACTGTTCATTGACGCAGCATCTACGTAAATCTTAAAACAGCAATTCTATATTCACCACAGGTGAATTGAAAGGTGCAAAAAATACCGTGTATTATACGAAAACATAACAGATACAGACATAACAGACTCCTTTTCCCGGCACTTTTTAAATCTGGGGGTTATGCAGGTTTGGGGCTCATGCTGTGGCCCAGGACAGGTATAGTCAATGTCTAGTTCAACTAAAATGGTGGTTGAAAGACTCCTTTTTCCGGGACTTTTTAAATGTGGGGGTCATGCAGGTTTGGGGCTCATGCTGTGGCCCAGGACAGGTATAGTCAATGTCCAGTTCAACTAAAATGGTGGTTGAAAGACTCCTTTTTGCGGCACTTTTTAATGTGGGGGTCATGCAGGTTTGGGGCTCATGCTGCGTTCCAGGACAGGGATATTCAATGTCCAGTTCAAGTAACATGATGGTTCAAATAATACTGCCTTCTGTCACTTTTTAATTTGTGGGTGATGCAGGTTTAAGGGTCAGGCTGTGGTACAAGACAAGGATAGTAAATGGTCTGTGACTTTTTTTCTGTGACTTTTTAACCTAAGTGTTTTTGCCTAAGATGTAGCACGTATCCATTTGACTGTTGTGGATGTTAATTTCAGCTTCTCCAGCCTTGTTTGGGTGTAATAATGAAGGTGTTGTTGCTCTCCCATAGACTTTAATGGTCATCGCGCATAGTCGATGCTCACTATCGAAAAACCTTATCGATAGCGGCCGACTATCGACTATCGTTCGATCTCTATAGCCAACGAAATCGCTCAACACTATTCACGGCGCGTATACGCCGTGAATAATGACATGTCACTTATCTCCCTGCTCGCCATATTGGGGCGAGCAGGGAGAGGAGACGTAATCCATAGTTCTCTATGAGAACTGTGGATTACCGTAATGACTGGGACGTATCTCGCCCCGTATTTAGCGCAATACGGCGCGAAATACGGGGCAAGATACATCCCCGTATAAGCCATGTGAACATAGCCTTAGTGTGATGGCAGTGTGGTTAAATGAGTTTGGGTCTCTGATCTCAGTTACTTATTCAAATCAGTGAATACTGCCCGTCTGCCCACTTTAATGCCAGCATGAATGAAGACAGGACAGAAGCAGGGACACAACCATGTCCATAGTCCACAAAGAATACCACGGCATGGACCGTGACAGTGCCCTAGAATTAATGGTGCTAAAAAATAAATGTAAAGAATATTAAATAAAGGAAATTTTATGTTCTGTCTGTATTTACATGTGTTTCTCTAGCTACACTATACACACTTAGAAATCATATGGCTGCTTTAACTTTCTGTCCTTAAAGTGGTTGTCCACTTAATAATGTCCTCATAATGTCTTTACTTATCATGTACGTATCAGGAAACCATACAATTGTCTAATATGCATGTATTAAACATTTTGCTCCTGTGTCTCTATTATACCAGTGCAATAGGCTCCTATCTAAGTTTTCGGGCAGAACATGAACTGCTCAATGTGAAAGAGGACGACTGAATCCGCAAACTATGGCCAGAAGCTGTGCCCCTTTCCATGCTATAATGGTCCAGCCATGTTTCATAAATATGGAGTGGTTTACACAAACAATGGATACTCCCGCCGTCTATATTATTTTATAACAACACACAACTCACCGGGCCCCTTTTTTAGGTCACCTGTTCAAAAATGCTCGTTAACACTTAATTTCTAATCAGCCAATCACATGGCGGCAATCAGTGCATTTAGGCATGTAGACATGGTCAAGACAATCTCCTGCAGTTCAAACCGAGCATCAGTATGGGGAAAAAGGTGATTTGAGTGGCCTTTGAACGTGGCATGGTTGTTGGTGCCAGAAGGGCTGGTCTGAGTATTTCAGAAACTGCTGTCTCCTGGGATTTTCACGCACAACCTCTCTAGGGTTTACAGGAAAAATGGTCCAAAAAAGAAAAAAAACATCCGTGAGCGGCAGCCCTGTGGGGGGAAATCCCTTGTTTTGATGCCAGAGGGTAAAAGGGGAGAAGGGGCAGACTGGTTCGAGTGATAGAAAGGAAAACGTGATAAAAATAGCCCCCCAATTACAAAAAGGTAGGCAAAAGGGAGCATTTTCTAAACCCGCACTTTACGGCAAATTTTGAGGCAGATGGGTACAGCACCCAAAAAGGGCCCCACACCGGGTGCCCCCCTTTCAGTAAAAAACGGGAAAAACTGGGGCCTCCAATTTCCCCAAGCTAATAAAAAATTGGACAGAGAAGTTTGGGAAAAAAACTTTTGGCCGGGTCTGACGATTCTCGATTTTTTTCTGCGACATTGGGGAGGGTTTGGGGCATTTTTTTGGCGTCAAAAACATAAAAAGCATGGACCTTTTCCTGCTTTTTACCCGGTTCACGCTGGGTGGTTGGGGGTTGCCCCATGGTGTGGGAATTTTTTTTGGGCATTTTTGGGGCCCCCTTGGTCCCCCCCAATTTTTGAGCATGGTTGCAACACCTTGTGGAATCTATGCCACAAAGAATTGGGGCAGTTTAAAAGGGAAAAGGGGGGGTCCCCCCCGTTACTAGTTGGGTGTCCCTAATAAAGTGGCCGGTAGTGTTTTATATTTTCAAACAAAAAAAAAAGGCGGGCCAAATTCCCTGGACCTCCCAAATTGATGAAAAGGAGAAGGGGTCCCAGGGGTTTTGACGGGCCCTGAAAAGAGGCCCCAACAAAAAAAAAAACCCAAAAACCAGGGCACTCCAAAAAAGATATATCAGGAAAAAAAGTTTTTTGTTCCTCCTTTGCCACAAAGCGAGGTTTCGCTCTCTCACAGACAAAGGCTTGTGAGAAGCTGAAACGTCCTTTGTGGCATGGAGGAAAAAATAAACAACTTTTTTGCCTGAAAATTATCTTTGTGGAGTGCCGGGATTTTTGTTTTATTTTATTATATATATATTTTATTATTTTTTATAAAATATATTTTGTAAACCAAATTTCCCTTGGGCCCGCCATTTGGGCCCGGGCCCCGGGGGGGGTCTTTTCGCTCGGGGGATCCCCCGTAATTTGTAGGCGGAATGGAACCCCGGGACACTGGGCTCCGGTTTAACATGGCCTCAGCCAGTTTTATTGGGGCCCACATGCAAGCAAAAAAACAAAAAAAAAACCCTCGGGCCGTCTGGCCCTGATTTAATAACGTTATTTCCCCCCCTTTTCCCTTTGGACTGGCCCTAGCGCCCAGTACCACCAACGCATACATTTGCCAGTACCCAAATGGCACCGGCTTTCCAAAAACCTCTGGGGGCCAGAGCCTCTGTTCCGCCCCTTTCCCTGCCCCAACACTTGGTAGCGGGCCACGCGCCCGTTTCCCTGCAGGGGACGGCTTTTTATTTTGCTGGAAAATTCCAAAAACCCGGGAACCTGGCCTGGAACGGGGGGGGACGGCCTCCCCCAACGCTGGGGACCGCCCCGGGAAAGGAACCCATCAAAAGCCCCCATACAGCCAAATAGATAACGGGGTCGAAACCCAAAGGGTTTTCTGACACCAAATGGTTGCCTTCCCCACGAATCCGGGTTTTTGGTTTGGACGCCCGGCGGGCAGATCTCCTGCTGTTCGCCCCCCTAGTGGCAAAATTTCCTGGGGACCGTTTGAGGTCGGTGGGCCCCACATACCCCCCCCCCCCGTTTGAAAAAGGCCGCAGGTCTTTTTTAACCAAAATGAAAAACCCTTTCCCCGGGGGTCAAAAACATTTAACAAGTGGAGCCATTCTCACAAAATTCCTGTAAATTCTTCATCGGGTTGGGGGACCCCCCAAATTTTTTTTTTGGGAGCCCCCCCTTTCCTTTACCTTTTTTTTTTGTCCCGCCTTGTAGCTCGGGTTTCAAAAAATTCCCCCATAGACCCCGTTTCTCCCCTCCCCAATGACTTGTTCCTCATTTCCCAACCCGGCCCTGTAAATGTCAGTTAACTTACAAAAGGGTGCCCCAAAAAAAACAAAACAAGCCCTGTAATGAAGATGTCCCACATTCTGTAGCAAGCTAGCATTGAAAGGTCTCCACTAAACAACCTCTGGGGAAAAGCTCGGTCA
Source organism: Phyllomedusa bahiana (assembly GCA_025379985.1). NCBI lineage: Eukaryota > Metazoa > Chordata > Amphibia > Anura > Hylidae > Phyllomedusa > Phyllomedusa bahiana. The sequence continues at coordinate 54,335 of JAODAL010023011.1, forward strand.
TGTATATTCCCAGGTACTTTAATAATGTCTGGGGGACCCCTTTTTCCCCTCACTGCATCTAATAGGGTTTAAGCACCCCTTCCCCTCTGCTGTGTCTAGCAACTCATTTTAAAAAATCACCCTGGTGAGATACTTCCTCAACATCTCTTTTCCCCAATACCCTGGTAGACCTTTTTAAAGCATCCGTCCCAGGACAAATTCCTGTGTCGGCCAATACAAATGTCCCCAAAAACCCACCAGGTTTCAACCCCCAAAAACCCCTGTACCGGTCTACGGTTTCCTATTTTTTGGGGTATCGCTGTTTAGCAAACAAACATCTGAGGGTGTTCCCCTCTCAGAAAGTTTAAACGTAAAATGTCGAAACTTCAAAAAACCTTTTAAACCTAGTCAGGATTTCCCGGCTCGGACCGGGCAGACAGAGCACAATCTCTTAGAACGCTGTTCAGACATTACTGCGTAAACATATGGGGACATTTCCCCCAAATTCCCCTTTTAACTCTCTAAAAGGGAAAGAAATTTCCCGTACCCCTTTCTATTTTCCTCTGGGGGAAATGCTGACATCTATTTCATTGGGAAAAAACCTTGCCATTTCCCTCAGTTTCCCACTGGGGATTTCCTTCCCATCTGGGGGGGCCCAAAACACACTGCCTGTCCCCATAGGGGTTGACCCGGCATCCCCCTTTTGGGGAATAGCGGTTTAACTTTTTCCCTTACTACCATATTGCGTCTCTCTGCCATGCAGAAAAAAGCTATTACATTTTTAGCCCCACGGGGTTTGTAAACTTCGGGTTGAAAAGGGGGTCTCGCACGATCTTGCTTTCAATCCATGAGGGTCACAATATGGTTTTTTCATCACAGATCCCCTTCTCTGAAAATTACTTGATCGGGAAATGCAACTTTTTTTCCTGCCTTGGAACAGGGTTTCTTTTAAACAGGTTTTCCTCACTCCCATTGAGTAATCCCAAAATTTTTTTAAACTTTTGACGGGCACACAGCGTCCACTCCACACTGAAATGGAGACTTTAAACAGAGGGTTTTGAACTAACTAGCACCCCTAATCCCCCTAGTCTCCTCCCTTCATAGGGAGCAGAACCCTCATTTCCGGGTTTGACTTCCCCCCTTTCCGGAATGCACTAGCCGTGCTCACCCAGGCAAATCCATCACTTTTTTCCCCCCCAGCAGAGCGCACCCGATTGCTACTGGAAAAACCCCATCAGCTCCATGGGGGAAATTTAAATTTGGGAGCCCCCTCCCCAGAATTTTCTAAACAATCCCAGACATTAAATGCACCCGCACACATTGTGCTTTAAAACCAGCCCAAACCTCTAGGGGGCCCCCCGCAACTTGCACGTTATCCCTCCCCTACACAGTGCGCTGGGGCATGGGTACAGAATTTTTCGGACTGGAAACCGACGCTTCAAACACCCCTGCCTGGACTATACTCACAAGTTTTTCCCGCAGGAGATGCAGAGGGAAAACCCGGGTTTCTACCGGCAACCGCAGTAGAACCACCTAAAACCCGTAGTGGTAACCCATTTTTCCGATTTGGGCATTCCCCACAAAAAAACCCTTTCCCCTTTCAATGTTAACCCCGATTCTAGGGGCCCTACTTAGCCTGTCTTTCTCTATACTGGGGTGGGAAATTTCCCCAGGGAAACTAATTCCATCTTTCATTAACTTTTCAATAGCCCTGGCAGCCTGATCTCCAAAGGGGGGACCTGAGGCCCGCTTTCCCCTACCCGGGTTTTTTTATTTTTAGAAGAAAATTCAACCAATTTCAGTAACTAATACCCAGCTCTGTGACCCCCCCCAATTTGGGGCCCTGCTCTAGCTGGGGAAATAAAACTATTTGGGTTTCAGGGCTTTTTAACCCCTTTTTTGCATTTTCAATAGGCATTTATTGCATATATGTCATAACCCTCAGACTCTGGGAAGTCCCAATTTCTCTTAGGGCTTCTGGCTTGTCAGCATATTTGGGCCCCGTCTAGCCCCAACCAAGTCCCCATTTTGATTTATGCACAGTTCCCCAGCACATCACCAAAACCCCCTGGGGCAGTCTTACCAGGGTTTGATGTTGGGTTTAGCAGTCTGCTGATGTCCAAAGTCAGCCTGGGGGGGGGGCTCCATTTTACCCGAAACTCCAAGGGGGCCCGCAGCTGTTTGGGCCCCCTCCCGAGTGGGCAGTCAGGAGCACATCTTCCCCTTTGTGGCATTCCCCAAAAAAGGTTTCCCCCTGTGGGGCAGTGGAAGCAAAGGCTCTTGTTTATCCAGTGGTTGCCCCTGGCAACGGGGGGATGCAGGTCCCCTTTGCAACACCATCTCTCTTGAGGTGGACCCCTTCTTGGATGAAAAGTTTGGCCTCCCCGCCCAGGACATCCCCTTTATGCCATGTCCACCTGTAGGGGGATACAAACACACCCCTATGTGGTTACGTTTTCCATCCCTCTTTTCCCGCTTGGACTCTGCAAACCCCCAGGGCCCGCAAGATGTTGTATTTTTTGGTGAGTCCCCTTTCTCAGAATGTGGGAAATTTGGGTTTAGAATGGCTTTTAACCCCCAAAGGTCTGCCTTCAAATTTTCTTTGGGGCTTCTTTTTTCCTTTTCATGGTTGCAGTCGTTGCTTTATACTCCCTTTATAGATTTCCTCGTGGGGAAGGAGTTCCTCCATGGCAAAAAAAAAAATTTTTTAGGCCAGCAAAAAACCCGTCTTTTTTTGACAGCACAGTTTTAAATGCAGGGTTTTTCCCCCTTTCTCCACTGAGGGACAAGTCTCTCACCCCCCAGAAAATCAGCCTTTTGGGGGTGTGTCTCCTTTTGCAGCACTGCTTACAATAAGGCCTCCGCCCCCTTTTAAAATTTTTGGGAGAAGACTTTTGCACTTGTCCACTTCAGGGGACAACTTCGTGCCCCACTGCGGGCCCAAATTTAGTTGGGGGCCAATTTTGCCCCGGCATCCCCCCACCATATGTAAAAACCTTACCCTTTCCTTCGGGGCCCCCATTTGGGCCCCGGGGCCGGGGGTTTATTCAAACTCCCGGGGGTGCCGTCTTTTTTAGGCGGAATGGCAAAACCCGACAAGGGGGTCCCGTTTAAAAAATTTGGGCCCCAGCCGTTTTATTGAGGCACATGGGAAGCCCCCAAAAAAAAAATAAAAAAAATAGGCCCTCGGGGCCCCGACTAATCCGTTAGTCCCTCTCTTGCCCTGGACTGGACCTAACGTCCAGTCCACCACCCCCATACACTTGCCCGTTTTCCCAAAGGCACCGGTTCCCCCTAAGCCCCTGGGGGCCAGAGCCTCTGTCTCCCGCTCCTTTGCTGTCCAAAACTCTGGGGTTGCAAAACCCCGCGACCCCCGATCACTTTCGAGACAGGCTTTTTTATGCCTGGTAAAACCTGGAAAACCCAAACCCGGCCGGGGAAAGTGGGGACGGCCCCCCACCCAAAGCTGTGACCGTCCCGGGAAAGGAAAAACCCCTCAAAAAACCCCCATGCGGGAAAACTGATACAATGTCAGTAACCTATGGTTTTTGACACCAAAAGGTTTCCTTCCCCCCCCGAATCCAAAGGGTTTTGGTTTGGGACGTCGGGGGCCCGATCTCCCGCTGTTCGCCACCCAAATGGCAGAATCCCGCTGGGAAAAAGTCTGAGGTCGGGCGGGCCCAAATTTATATATATATATATTTTATATATATATATAATATATTTATATAGCGGGTACATGGGGTTAAGTGCAAAAAGTGAAAAATTAGAGATCTTTGTTTGGCCTTTTCTTGGGAAAAATTTCATTCCCCGGGCATGCTTAAAAAAAATTTGAGGGCTATGAGTTTTGAAACCTTTTCTAAACCTCAAAAATTCCAAAGGGCCCCAATGTTTTTACTCATGGAGATGAGGAAGTTACCATTTTTTATGCTGAACCTCCAATAACAGTGTTTGAGGAAAAAGGGGGGAAAGAAGCAGCTTTGGGAGCACTCGTTTAGGTTAAATTTTAAAAAAATACAAGTCAAATAGCCTTTCCTGCAGGGGAGCTTTGCTAGTGAGGCCTCTAGCAGTATTCGGTTGCCATGGGCATTGATACAAGGGTAAATAGATAGTTTTGGGGTTTTAAAAAAAAGGAAAAAATAAAACTAGGGAAAATGAAAACGTTTTTTTTATGTCTTTTAGGGGGGAAGGGGATACCCCCCGCTTTTAAAAAAACGCTTGAAAAATACTTTTGGGGGAGAAAAGACCCCCTTTTCTTGGGGGTTTTTTTCCTCAGTGTGATACAAAGGGTAACTTTTCAGCCCAAGCAGTGTCCTTTTTTGGGACCCGGGTTTCTGGGTGTTTTTGATACAAAAGGTATAGGATAGTGGATCAAGAACCCCCCCCTGGACAACCCGCCAAAAATGTTTGGGAAAACCCGGTAAGATTTTGTGAAACAAATTGAAAATTTTTTTAATATAGAAACATGACAAAATCGGTTGCAACCCTTTTTTTCCCTTTTTTCTCCCTTTGGGAATTTCTCCTTTTTTTTGGGTTTAAAAACAAGTGTTTTACTCAGAAATGCTATAAGCTCCCCTTTTTCCTTTTACAGGCAGTCCCCCCCCCCACTTACAACCCTTTCCCACCCTTTCATCTGCCTTCCCAGTTACAAAGGGAGGGCTTATGGGGCCTGCTGGCACTTGTAGTTGCATTTCCCCCAGCAGGTAAATAGCTGGGGAACGACAAGTTCCCTCATTTTCCCCAGCAGCACATTATTATTATTATTATTTTTAAAATTATTATTATTTTTTTAAAGCGCATTGTTTCCCCGGGCTTTTAAAATTTGAGGGGGGGTTTCATACATAAGTCAAAAAAGTACAATAATAACGATGATGACTTACAAAAGGCACCAGGGGAGAGAGGGGCCCTGCCCGCGAGGGCTTACAATCTAAGAGGAGGGAAGAGACAGGAGGTGAGGGGCAGACATGTATGCAGGGTAGTACTGTAGGTTATAGGCAATCCTGAAGAAATGGGTTTTCAGGTTGCTTTTGAAGCTGGGGGAGGGGGAGAGAGCTGATATGTTGGGGCAGTGCGTTCCAGAGTGTGGGGGAAGGACGAGAGAAGTCTTGGAGATGGTAATGTGAGGAGCTGATAAGAGGAGAACAGAGAAGAAGGTCCTGTGAGGAGCGGAGATTTCTTGAGGGGAGATATCTGGAAATTAAGGTAGAGATGTATGGAGGGGAGAGGTTATGGAGAGCCATGCAGGTCAGGGTTAGCAACTTGAAATGAATTCGCTGGGCAATTGGTAGCCAGTGAAGGGATCGGCAGAGAGGAGAGGCAGATGAGTAGCGAGGAGAGAGGTGGATGAGACGGGCAGCAGAGTTGAGAATGGTTTGAAGAGGAGCAATAGTGTTAGATGGGAGGCCACAGAGAAGGATGTTGCAGTAGTCTAGGCGGGAGATGACAAGGGCGTGGACGAGCATTTTTGTGGTGTTGAAGTTCAGGAATGAGCGGATATGAGAGATATTTTTCAGGTGGAAGTGGCAGGCAGAGGTGTGGGTTTGGATGTGTGGTTTGAAGGACAAAGCGGAGTCGAGGATTACTCCAAGGCAGCGGACTTGCGGAACAGGTGAGAGTGTACAGCCGTTGACAGTGATAGAGAGATCAGGTGGAGGGAGGATGTTGGACGGAGGAAAGATGATGAATTCTGTTTTGTCCACATTTAGTTTTAGGAGATGAGGAGAAAAAGGAGGATATGGACAATAGGCAGTCTGTGATCCGGGAGAGAAGAGAGGTGACATCAGGGCCGGAGATGTAGAGTTGTGTGTGGTCAGCATATAGATGGTAGTGAAAGCCATCTGAAACTATGAGCTGACCCAGACTAAGAGTGTAGATAGAAAAGAGTAAAGGACCTAGGACTGACCCCTGGGGGACACCAACAGAGAGTGGCCGGGGGGAGGAGGTGGAGCAAGAGTGAGAGATGCTGAATGTCCGATCAGAGAGGTATGAGGAGATCCAGGAAAGAGCCAAGTCCGTGATGCCAAGGGAGAAGAGAATTTGTAGCAGGATGGTATGGTCGACAGTGTCAAAGGCAGAGGACAGGTCTAGGAGGAGAAGCACAGAGTAATGGCGTGAGGCTTTAGCAGTTGCTAGGTCATTGGTGGCCTTGGTTAGGGCAGTTTCGGTAGAGTGGTGGGGTCGGAAGCGAGATTGTAGTGGGTCAAGAAGAGAGTTGGAGTAGACAGTTGAAGATAGATGTGTTGCTCGATGAGTTTGGAGGCAAAAGGGAGCAGTGAGATGGAGCGATAGTTGGACAAAAGAGGGGGGTTTCAAGAGAAGCTTTCTTCAGGATGGGTGTGATGGTCTCATGTTTAAAGGAGGAAGGGAAGATGCAGGGGTTAGCGATAAGTTGAAAAGATGGTTGAGGGCTGGGATGAAACCCAGCACTAAGGTCTGGGTTAAGGTGAATGGCATGGGTCAAGATTACAGGTGGTGAGGTTTGGGGACATAGGGGGAAAAAGAAATCATAGTAAAGGGGGAAAAAATTAAGGGACAAGAGAGGGTGCAGATAAAAGGGGTGCTGGGTGGGGCTGAAGCCCCCTCTGAAAAGTTGATCTTTTAGGAAGTGGGAAAGGGGCAAAGTCGTCTCTGAAAGGAGAGGGATGAGGAGATGCGGGTGGTGGAGGAGAGAAAAAAAGGGTTTTGAATATTTTGTCGGGGGTTGTAGACAGATGATATGAATTGGCGAAGAAACCCTTTTGGGCGGTGAGTGCAGTTTTAAAACGTGTAAATGATGTTTTTTAAAAAAAGGGAAAAATCGGTGGGGAGTTTTCGTCCAAGCAGCGTTCTGCAATTCGGAAGCTGCCTCAGCTGTTTGGTGGTCTGGGCCAGGGTTGTCTTTATTTTTGGGGGTTTTCTTTGTGTGGAAGGGCGACGAGCAAGGATGGCGATGGTTGTTGGTTGTAGAAATTGGCGCGTTTGGGTCATTAAATGAGGATAGGTAAAAGAGGTGCAAGAGAGTCAAGAATTTTGCGAGGGTTAAGGTTTTGTAATTCCGTGGGGGGCACGATGTGGGACAGGGGGGACCCCGGTGGGGGGAAAAGGTAAGAAGGTTGGGGGGGTGGGGGGGTAAAAAAGTCAGATAGGGGCAAGTGGGGGAAGATAATGTCCAGTGTTGTCCATTTTAGGTGGTCCAGAGGTCCACGGGAGGGTGAAATTTGAGGTAAAAATCTTTTTAACAAGCAAGACAGCAAAACAAAGTAAAAAAACCCTCCCGCACAAACCAAAATAAAAAAAAACCTTTTTTTGGGGAGTTAATTTAATAAAAACCCTGTTCCCGATTTACATAAAAATTCAACTTAAAACAAACCTACTTTCCCTATTTGTTAAAAAAAACCCGGGGACTCCCTGTACTGTGGTTTTCTACTGTATTTAAAAATTTTTGTCTATGCCACTTACGAGTGCTTGGAGATTTTTCCCATTTAGAACAGGACCAATTTATTTTCTCTAAATTTGCTGATTTTTGTTTTGTTTTTAAAACTGTAAGATACTTTTTTACCTACATGTACATTAATACAAAAATAAAAGAATAGACAGAATTGCTTTCCTATTTGCTTTTAATTTTCCCCAATCATGACAAGCAAAAAACCTTTAATTTTTTGTAAACCCCCTATACACCAATGTAAAGGCAGCATTCCTGTGTTAAAGGGGTTGTCCCACTAGACATTGAGTTTTCTTACAGATGGACTTGGCGTTTTTTTGAACTTCAATGTTTTCAAGGGGAGACCCCAACCCAAATCTCCATTCAAAATAAAAATTTTTGGGGGGCGGGTTTTTGGAAGGTGTGGGTCATATCCTCAATTTCTCAAAATTTTGTCAGATATTTGTTCATGTTTGCGGGGCCGGTAGGGGACTGAGACCACACAAAATTAAGGGACAGAAGGGCTTAGCTGGAAATTGGGGGTCTTTTTTTTTTTTTTGGCTTTACTAAAATCTTATGTATCTACACCACAAAACCCCTCAATCAAAGGGACGAATCAAAATAACAGGCACAAAATCACCTTTTTTCCCCTTAGTTTTTTGCCCTTTGCAGGGTCCATATCTGAACCTGAAAAAGATATTATTTTTGGTTTTTTGGTGAACTAGGGGAAACTAGGGCACATGTCAAAAAAGGCGCTTCCCCGAGTTTTAAGGGCTTTAAAAGATTATAATGGCCTGAATAAATAAAACCCCCTCAAAAATCTGGAGTGATACCTTTTATAGCTATTAAAACCCTAATTAGGCGTATACCAAAAAAAGGCGCAAGCATATCATTGCACAGTTTGATGGCCTATTTAAAGGGCCCTTAAAAATGTCATGTCCGGCATAAAATCACCCAATTTTGGTGCACGAAGCTTATTTATAAGGTAAGGCGTCAACAGTTTTTTGGTGCAAAATACCCAAAAAAATGGTGCGCCAAAGGGGAAGTCCCCCAAGTTCTTTGCGTGGGTTAAAAAAAATAGAAAACAGTAATGGTGAGAACTAGCAGCCTTGTTTTGCAGCTTCATGTTAATACGACAACTTTTTACACATAATTTTTTTTTTTGCCTGCTTTGACTAGAGTTGTTCACTTTCTCTTTTTTTTTCCACAACAGTATGACAACTTATAGATTTGATGTCAAGGCATCTTTACTCCCATTTCCGCAACCCCCCCAAATTTTTCCACCTTTCAAATAACCCACCCTATCACTTCCTCTGCTGTGTCCCTTAACTTGCTGTACAGTATTTAGATATAAATAATAGAGCCCCACCCTTGGATAGTGCCTCCCAAAAAAATACGCCAGATTGTAATCCTAAATTAAGGTTGTCAGTAAGCTTCACATTAGCCCCCGAAAAAAATGTGCCTCATGGATTTATTTAGAGATGGGGGGAATTTCCAAAAATTCGATTTTGGTCACTTCGCCCAATTTTCCGACAAAATTTTTTCGTTCCGAATTCTTTTGGCCAATCGCGTTAAAAAGCAGCATTTCCGCTGACAAGCCCGCAGGGTGCTGAAACGTTTTGCCATGCTTAAAAATCGAGGGACTTGGGGTTTGGGTTTTATACAATGTTGTGTTTTAGTATGACACGCACATGACTGCCGCCCCTCTTTAAAAAAAGCTTCACTATAAAATTCCCTGGGCATTAAGAGGCAAAAACTGACCAAAAAACTCCCGGGAATGTAGCCGATAAAATCCATGCGAGCGACAGCGGAAAAAAACAACAGAGAGTTTTCCCCC
>JAODAL010023012.1:0-63548 GCA_025379985.1 Phyllomedusa bahiana
TGGGGCGTCATGGAGGTTTTTTGCCAGAAGAAGAAAAAGGAGAAGAGAACAAGTCCCTCAGAGATGAGTCTCCTGGATCTCTGCTTTTCTTCTTGTTGAATAAATGTGTATTCTGTAGGGTGACCGACATGGAGTGATTGGGGGGTTTAGGGGATGTTTTTGCTTAGTATTCTGTGGGGTTTTCCCTTTAAAACAATGCACACCACTCGTGTTAGGGGGTTTTTTTTTCACCACTTTTTTCCCTTCGTTGACGGGGCCACACAGACGTTTTGGGCATTTTTTGATGCGTTTTTTTTTTGGGGAAAAGTACTGCTTTTAAATGCTCTGCCTTTCTGCACAAAAAAAACACCCAAAAAAACATCAAAAAAACACCAAAAACTATGTAAAGATTTAAATGTATTTATTTTAGACCCCGGGGAGGGGCGGAACAAGGACATTTTAAGCGGGGTATTTTTTGGGTTGGGGGGCTTTGGCCAGGGCTGATTTTTATTCCCACCCCCGGAAGACCCCCCCTTACGACTTAAAACCAGTAGGTTTTTATGCGCAAATTAAAGTGGATTTTGTGATTTTTCACACAGTTTTTTTTATGCCTAAAAATTTTATTTTTTATTTTTCCACAAAAAACCTCTAATAAAGACTAAGGTAGTTTTTTAAAGCATTTAAGGTTTTTTCACAGGGGTTTTGGATCCTTTTTACGGGTCCTTTTTTACAGTTAAAACCATCCGGAAAACGGGTCCCCAAAAAACAGCAGTTGTTTAATTATTTGGATCCGTTTTGGGTGCTTTTTTACTTGCGTTTTTTACGCATCGTTTGGGTGCTTTTTAAAAGGGATCTCTCTCTCTCTATTTCCCCCTCCCCCCCCCCCACCGCACTTTAAAATTTTTCTCCCCCACACCCCTTTTAAATTTCCTCCAGCACATTTCAAATGTCCCGCACCTCTCCAGCGATCCCCCCCGACCTCGCTCCAGCTATCGCACCCCCCCACCTGGCCCCCTATCGCACCCCCGCACCTGGCCCAGCTGATCGCACCCCCCACCTCCCACGATCGCCAAAGCCCCACCTCGCCCAGCTATCGCACCCCCCCACCTCCCCAGCGATCCACCCCCCGCACCTGGCTCCACGATCGCCCCCCCCCACCTGGCTCCACTATCGCACCCCCGCACCTGATCCAGCTGATCCCCCCCCCGCACCTGCTCCGTGACGCACCCCCCCCCATGCCCACTACGCACCCCCCGCACCTCCCCAGCAAAAACTTTCAAAAATTTTTCCCCCCCACAGCACTTTCAAAAATTTCCCGCACCTCCTCCCTATCCCAGCCCCGCACCTTTCCCACTGATCGCACCCCCGCCCCCTCCACTGATCGACCTCGTCCGCTAATCGCACCCCAAACCCCCGCACCCGCTCCAGCTGTCCACCCCGAACCCGCTCCAGCTGATCGCCGCCCGTACCTCGCTCCAGCTGATCGCACCCCCACACCTCGCTCCAGCTGATTGCCGCCCCACCTCGCTCCACTGATCGCACCCCCCACCGCTCCAGCGATCGGCCCCCCCCCACCTGGCCCAGCGTCGAACCCCCCCCCCCGCCCGCGATCCCCCCCGCACCCCCCACATCGCACCCCCGCACCTGGCCCACTGATCGCACCCCCCACTTCGCTCCAGCGACCACCCCCCCCTCGCCCAGCTGATCGCCCCCCCGCACCTCCTCCAGGGCACTTTCAAATTTCCCCCTCCAGCAGCACTTTTAAATTCCCTCCCCACCACTTTCAAAATTTCCCCCCTCGCTCCACTGCGCAGCCCCCCTTTCCCAGCATCGCACCCCCCGCACCTCGCTCCAGCATCGCACCTTTCTCCACTGACGCACCCCCGCACCTCGCCCACTGATCGCACCCCCACACCTCACCCAGCTGAACGCCGCCCGCACCCCCCCAGCGATCGCACTCCCCCACCCCCCTCCAGCTGACGCACCCCCACACCTGCCCACTGACGCCGCCCGCAAACCCCCTCGAGCTGATCGCACCCCCGCACCCCGCCCACGATCCCCCCCACCTGGCCCCAGCATCGCACCCCCGCACCTGGGTCCCCATCGCAAACCCCCCCCCCCCCCTCGCTCCAGCTGCGACTCCCCACCTCCTCCAGCTGGGTGCCGCCCCCCACCTCGCTCCCTATCGCACCCCCGCACCCCCCCGCTCCAGCTTCGCCCCCGCACCTCGCCCACTATCACACCCCTCCACTGACGCACCCCCCCCCCTCGCTCCAGCAACGCCCCCCCCGCACCTCGCCCAGCTGAAACGCCACCCCCGCACCCCGCTCCAGCGATCGCCCCCCACCCGCCCAAGGGCGAACCCCCACCCTCCTCCACTGAATCCCCCCCCAACCGGCTCCAGCTTCCCGCCCGCACCTCCCTCCAGCTGATTCGCCCCCCCCACCGGCTCCAGCAAACGCACCCCCCCCCGCACCCCCTCCAGCTGATCGCACTCCCCCCCACCGACACTATCGCCCGCCCCCCCCCGCACCCTGTCCACACCCCCCCCACCTGGGTCCACTGATCGCAAACCCCCCCCACCGGTCCAAACGATCGCCCCCCCCCGCACCTGGCCCAGCGATCGCACCCCCCCACTTCCCTAGCTATCGCACCCCCCGCCCTCGCTCCAGCTGATCGCACCCCCCGACCCCCCCCGCAGCCTTTTAAATTTCCCTCCTCCAGCGCACTTCAAATTTCCTCCTCCAGCACACTTTCAAATTTCCCTCCTCCAGCACCTTTCAAATTTCCCGCACCCCTCCAGCGATTTGACCCCGCCCCTTGCTTTACTGAAACGCACCCCCCCCACCTCCCCACTGATCGCCCCCTCCCCTGATCGCAACCCCCGCACCTCGCCCAGCTGACGCACTCCCCACCTCGCTCCACGATCGCACCCCCACACCCCCCACTGATCGCCGCCCGCCACCTGGGTCCCCGATCCCGCCCGCACCTGGCTCCACTGATCGCACCCCCCCATGCTCCACGATCCCACCCCCGCACCTCCCCCCGATCGCAAAATCCCGCACCTCCGCTCCAGTGATCGCCGCCCGCACCCCGTCCACTGATCCACCCCCGGGGCCTCGCTCCAGCGATCGCACTCCTGTCCTGCCCAGTGACGCCGCCCGCCCACCCGTCCACTGATGCCCCCCCCCACCCGCTCCAGCGATCGCACTCCCGCACCCCCCACTGATCGCCGCCCCACCTCCCTCCACTGACCAACCCCCCTCCGCTATCGCAACCCCCACACCTCCCCAGCTGAGCCCCCGGGCCCCCACCCCCCAGCTGATCCCCCCCCCACCTGGCTCCAGCTGATCGCACCCCCCACCGGCCCACTGATCGCACCCCGCACCCCTCCCCGCGGATCCACCCCCGCACCTCCCCAGCTGACGCCCTCCCCCACCTCGCCCAGCGATCGCCGCCCGCACCTCCTCCACTGACGCACCCCTCCACTGATCGCAACCCCCACACCCGCTCCAGCTTCGCCGCCCCCCCACCCCGCCCATGACGCACCCCCGACCCCGCTCCCCTGATCGCACCCCCGCACCTCTCCACGATCGCACCCCCCACTTTGCTCCACTATCGGCCCCCCCGCCCCGCTCCACTGATCGCACCCCCCACCCTCCACACACTTTTAAAATTTTCCCTCCTCCAGCAGCACTTTCAAATTTCCCCCCCACAGCACTTCAAATTTTCCCCACCTCCCCAGTACCAGCCCCCCCACCTTGCTCCCAGCTGATCGCACCCCCGACCTCGCTCCAGCGACGCACCTCCCTCCAGCTGATCGCACCCCCCCACACCCCCGCCCCCCAGCTATCCCACCCCACCTCCCCCCCCTGATCACACCCCCCACCTAGCCCAGCTGATCGCCCCCCAACCTGGGTCCCGCGATCCACCCCCGACCGGGCCCCGGATCGCACCCCCCACCTGGCTCCAGCTGATCGCCCCCCCCACCTGCTCCCCTGTCGCAAACCCTGACCCGGCTCCACTACCCCGCCCCACCTGCCCACTGATCGCAACCCCCCACCTGGGTCAGCTGATCGCACCCCCCCACCCCCCACATCGCACCCCCGAACCTGCCAGCAAACCACCCCCCCCCACCTGTCCCAGCGATCGCAAAACCCCCACCCCGCTCCAGCTATCCACCCCTCCACGACCCGCCCCCACCCCCCAGCGGGTCCACCCGCCCCCGCCCACTATCCACCCCCGCACCTCCTCCAGGGGTCCAACCCCCGCACCTCCTCCGCGATCGCACCCCCCCCCACCTGGGTCCACTGATCGCACCCCCCCACCTGGGTCCAGCTGATCGCCAAAACCCCCGCACCTCGCTCCAGCTGATCGCACCCCCCCCCGCCCGCCTCCAGCTATCGCACCCCCCGGGACCCCCTCCAGTGACCACCCCCGCACCTCGCCCCCGCTATCGCCGCCCGCACCCTCCTCCGCTATGCACCCCCACACCTCGCTCCACGACGCACCCCCACCTCCTCCACATCGCCCCCCCCACCGCCCCGCGATCGCACGCCCGCACCCGCCCAGCTGACGCACCCCCCCACCTGGCCCGCTGATCGCACCCCCCGCACCCGGGTCCACTATCGCACCCCCCACCCCCCGCGGGCGCAACCCCCCCACCGGGTCCCTGCGCCCCGCCCGCACCTCCTCCACTATCGCACCCCCCCGCACCTCCTCCAGCTTCGCACCCCCGCACCTGGCTCCACTGATCGCACCCCCCCACCTGGTCCCCGATCCAACCCCCGCACGCTCCACTGATCGCACCCCCCGCACCTGGGGTCCAGCGATCGCCCCCCCCCCACCCCCCCCCACATGGGTCCAGCTGATCCCCCCCCCCGCACCTCCCCAGAGCACTTTCAAATTTCCCCCCCACACAAATTTCAAAATTTCCCCCACCTCGCTCCACGATCGAGCCCCCCACCTTTTTCAGTTACCAACCCCCCCCCCGCACCCTCCTCCACTGTCCCACCTCGCTCCAGCAATCGCACCCCCGCACCCGCCCACTGATCCACTCCCCCACCTGCTCCCTGATCGCCCGCCCCCACCTCCCCACTGTCGCCCCCCCCCCCACACCTCGCTCCAGCTGTCGCCCCGCCCCCACCCCTCCCTGAACGCCCCCCCCCACCGGGCCCCCTGAAACGCACCCCCCCCCACCTGGGTCCACGATCGCAAACCCCCCCCACCCCGCTCCAGCTCATCCCCCCCCCCCACCGCCTCCACTGTCGCACCCCCCACCGGCTCCAGCTGACGCAACCCCCGCATTCGCTCCACTGACGGCAAACCCCCACCTCCCCAGCTGATCGCACCCCCCACTCCTCCACGGCACTTTCAAATTTCCCTCCTCCAGCACACTTTCAAATTTTCCCCCTCCGCACACTTTCAAATTTTCCCCACCTCGCTCCAGCTGATCGCAGCCCCCACCTTTCCCACTGATCGCACCCCCCGCCCTCCCCACTGAACGCACCTCGCTCCACGACGCACCCCCCCACCTGCTCCAGCGATCGAACCCCCCACACCTCCTCCACTGATCCCCCCCCCGCCCCTCCTCCAGCGATCGCACCCCCCCCGCACCTCGCTCCACTGATCGCAAACCCCCCAACCGCTCCACTGACGCCGCCCGCACCCCCCTCCCCTGCGCACCCCCGCACCTCCTCCACTGACGCCGCCCGCACCTGGGCTCCACTGATCCAACCCCCCGCACCGGCTCCAGCTGATCGCACCCCGCCCCTCCCCCACTGATCGCAAAACCCCCCCACCCCCGCTCCACGATCGCCGCCCCCCTCGCCCCTGATCGCACCCCCGACCTCACTCCAGCTGATCGCCGCCCCCCACCTCCCCTCCAGTTTATCAGCCGGGCCCGCACCACGCCCCCACCTCAGCTCCAGTGTCTCCCCCCCACTCACGGGCGTTTTTCGCATCCCTTTCGGGAAATCCCAAACCCGCCGGAAATTTACGAACCCCAGTGTGGAGCGCTTTTGGACATTTGCCAAAAGCGGCCCTCCATTACTCAAAAGGGCGTTCATTTTGCGAAACTGAAAAGAAAAAATTGAAAATTTTCCCAATGTTTAAAGCGGATGCGAAAAGCCCAGTGCAGGAGAGCCCTCAAAAGCGAAATGGGCTGACTCCCGTGGGAACACCCGATGCGTTTTTTCCCATTAAACTCAATTTTAAACACACTGAAAATTTTGTTAGTTTCCCTTTTTCCCGGATCCGTAAAACGGTTTCCGAAAAAGGGATCACAAAAACGTTCCCTGTGAACAAGCCCTTACATTTTTATTTTTTATTTCTCTGGGTTTTTTTGGTAATAAATTAAACAAACTGGAAATTAAATGTATAAAAATGTATTTTTTTTTTTTTCAAAAATTCCTACGAAATAAAAAAGTTTTAAAAAGATTTTGGGTATTTTTTTCTTGGGTTTGGTTTGAAGGAAAAATAAGTAAAGTTTTGAGTTAATGGTGTGCTCTATGGCTGACGTTTGAGTTGGTGTGTGGCATGCATGATTCTTTTAAAATTTTTTTTTTTTTTTTAAAATTTTTTTATAGTTTTACATAAAAAGGGCCTTCAATTTAATTTTTTTCCCCGTGCATTTTTTTATTGCAACTTTGGGGAACCAAGAACCCAACTCACAAGGGCCCTACCTTTTCAGGCTCATTGGGGTGGACTAAAGGCCCGAACCCAGTAGGAGGCAACACAACCACTTATCTCTAACAAAGACTAAAAAATAAAATGTTAGTGGCATAAAAACACTATGCGTAAAATCACTAAATACCATCTGTTAATTTAGCGCATAAACCTACTGGTTCTTAAGTTGCAAAGGGGGTATCTCTATATGTCAACAAAAAAAATTTTTCTAAAGGATTTTTTATTAAATTTTTACGTATTGGGGATGATTCGGGGGGATTTCCCTGGACCCCCGCAAGCATTTTTAGCTAAGGGCCCCGCCAGGAACGGAAATCTAATAGCCCCCGGTATTCACCAGAGCCCCCCCGCAAAGCGGGTGGACCCTTTCTGCGGTGAGGCTACCAAGGGCCCTTTTTCCCCCCGACGGGCTGGCTTTCGGTTGGGGGCCCGGGTACGCGATTTCGGGAAACGGAATCCAAGGCGTATTCCGGGCAGGCCAGGAGGTTTGGACGGGGGGCAGAAAGGGTTTTAGTCAGATACAGGGCAAAAAAAAAAACGGTCAGGGGGCAGGGGGGCAAACAGGCAAGGCAGGAAACGTAGGGAACGGGCTGGTACAAAGAGTAATCAATACGGACAATAGAGACACTCTAAACTCACTAAAAAAAACAAAACCAACAAACTGGGGGCGAGTGCTGGGGGGGTATCCCTTAAAAAAACCCCGTCCGCAATCAACCAATTTAAAGGGGCACTGGCCCTTTTAAAACTAAACCAATGTCGGCGCCCAGGGCCTAAGGAAAAGGGCCAAAGAGCCCGACGGGCCCGCATGGACGGGAGCGCCGTTCACTGGAGGGGGGGGCCGGGAAAAGCAACCCGGGAACCCCCGGGCCCCAGGGGTGGTCCCCGGGCAAGCCGCGAATTCCCCCTACCGACCCCCCCGGGGAGGGGACCGGGTCGGGGGCAGCGGCGCCCGTGACCCCCCTGGGCAAGTAAAGTTTTTATACTTTAAAGTTTTTTTTTTTGCCAAAAAGCATGTCACAATTTAAATAAAAAACCAAAATCATAGACAGCAAGATCTTGAAACAAGAAACATTTTTTAAAAAGTAAAATTTCTTATTATTACCAATTTCGGGGAGGGCTCACACCACACAACCCCACAACCCCAACACACAGCACACTTTACTACTCCCTCCAAAACCCCTCACTCACTCACTCACTCTGATAAGTGGAGAAAGATGTTTTTTTACCATAAGTTGTACTCAATGTTTTTTTGTTTACTTGTACTAGATATGAGACCATTTAAACATTTAGGGCGACATGTATGAACGGGCTTTACGCCTGTCTTCTGGCATATACTGCGCCTCCCGGGCCGAATCCCCCTGTTGGACGCAGGGATGCAGTGTTAGGAGCAGCGTTTGCCACTTTCAGCTGCGCCCCGCATGAATGGGCAGGCAGTGGGCGCGGGGTAGGCGTTCTGCGGCGGGACGCGGTGCTTGAAAACTCCGAGGCATGTACGATGGCGAGTCGGCAAAGCGAGGCGCAATGCAGCGCTCGGCAGCTCCGACAGGCAGACCTGGTTTATTTTGGTCTAAATGCTCCGGCGGCGGCGAAGTGAAGCAGGATCGGAACATGCGAGGAAGCAGATAGAAGATCGCGACAGAAATCTCGGCTCTCCGCTCCGTGCAGCAGGAGTATGAATCCGAAAAAATTGCCTTTATAAAGGCGGAAAACATCAGAAAAGAGCTTAAACCTCAAAAATAAAAATAATAAAAAAAAAAATCACTTTCCAAAAATCTAGAACGGTGCAATATCAAGAAATCGGATATTGGAAATTGCCGGGAAATACAGTAATTCAAATTCTGAAAGCTATTCTCATTGGTTGGCATAAACGGGCCAATCAGAATAGGAGCGACAGTGAACCATTAAAACCTATGGAGAACGATTGACCAATCAGAATCAACGGCGGGACAGTTCAAAATACAGTAAAAATGCAGAAAAGAGCTGATTGGTTGAGCTAGTAGGGGCTTGGCTAGCTCAACCAATCAGAATAGGAGCAACAAAGACCCATTATAGCCTATGGAGAATTTTGAACCAATCAAAATCCAAGGCGGGACAGTTCAAAATACAGTAAAAAGGCAGAAAAGAGCTGATTGGTTGAGCTAGCGGGGGCTTGGCTATCTCGGCCAATCAGAATAGGAGCGACAAAGACCCATTATAGCCTATGAAGAATTTTGAACCAATCAAAATCCAAGGCGGGACAGTAAAAATACAGTAAAAAGGCAGAAAAGAGCTGATTGGTTAATGCGGCGGGGGCTTGGCTATCCCAGCCAATCAGAGCGCGAGCTACTTCTCCCATTGTAGTCTATGGAGAGATGGGCGCAATGCAATCTCGGCGCTCAGCGCCGTGCGGCATGGAGTATGACTAAAAAAATAATTTTTATTAAGTGTAAAACATTCTCAGATAAAGCGCTGAAACCTTCTCTAAAAATAAATCAGTTAAAACCCCGAACAACGCGTTTGTCGCCGAGAACGGCGCTACATAGGGACTTGCAAAAGAGAATCGCCGGGAAATAACAGTAATTCAAATTGTTTAAGCTCTTCTTATTGGTCGGCATAACCCAGCCAATCAGAATCGGAGCGACAGTAGCCCATTATATCCTATGGAGGAGAATTGACCAATCAGAATAGGAGCGACAGGGACCCATTATAACCTATGGAGAAAAATTGACCAATCATATTCAAAGGTGGGACAGTTCAAAATACAGTAAAAAGGCAGAAACGAGCTGATTGGTTGAAGCGGCGGGGACTCGTCCAGCTTAGCCAATCAGAGCGCGAGCTACTTTCTCATAGAGTTCTATGGGGAAAAGAAATTCTGAGCGTGCTCTGTGATTGGCTAAGTTAAAAGAGGCGCCGTTATTTGGACCAATGGGAGAGCGAGCGACGCTCCTATGGGTTTTCAAATGCAATCTGAAATAAAACTGTACATGGCCGAAATCAAATGATAAGACAACAGAAGTGGTCCCGATGTGTATATAAAATGAATAATAATATGGGGGTAACGAAAAAAAAATATTAATTCAATAAAATCATGTTTATTTCTTTATTTTCATTATCCAAGGATCAATAGTATGGGTGCAACGAAAAGAAAGAAATAAACATGATTTTATTGATGTAATATTTTTTTTTACTTTACCCCCATAAATGGGAGAAGTAGCTCGCGCTCTGATTGGCTGGGATAGCCAAGTCACCGCTAGCTCAGCCAATCAGCTCTTTTCTGTATTTTTACTGTATTTTGAACTGTCCCACCTTGGATTCTGATTGGTCAATAGTTCTCCATAGGTTTTAATGGGCCACTGTCGCTCCTATTCTGATTGACCGAGCTAGCCAAGCACCCGCTAGCTCAACCAATCAGCTCTTTTCTGCATTTTTACTGTATTTTAAACAGTCCCGCCTTTGATTCTGATTGGTCAATAGTTCTACATAGGTTTTAATGGTTCACGGTCGCTCCTATTCTGATTGGCCGGTTTATGCCGACCAATGAGAATAGCTTTCAGAATTTGAATTACTGTATTTCCTGCTAATTTCCTATATCCTATTTCTTGAATTAGGATATTGGAAAGTGATTGTGTTCTATGTATTTTTTATTTTTAAGGTTTCAGCTCTTTTTCTGAGAATGTTTAACGCCTTTATAAAGGCGATTTTTGATTCATACTCAGCACCGACATGTGGAATGATTTCTCGCTGTTTTCCAGCCTGTCTCGCATCGGAACAGATTTTCGGTGCAGTCCCGCACGGCGCCTAAGTCCCGCACTGCGCCCCACACACTGGCAAGGCGCAGGGAACTTTTCCCCGCATGTATGAGTGCACCTCCTCGGACGGCGAATCTTCGGAGCAGCGCCGCACTGCGCCTCAGTCCCCGCACTGCGCCTAACACACTGGCGAGGCGCGGCGGACTTTTCCCCGCATGTATGACCGCACTACCTCCGGCGGCGAATCTCAGGCGCAGCGCCGCACTGCGCCTAACACACTGGCGAGGCGTGGCGGACTTTACATAGTATGTGTGAGTGCGCCCCGGCCCCGACATAAATCAGGCGCAGATTTTGCTGGAAAACTAGCGGAAAAGCGCGCCCCGAACCAGCGAGCTTCATACATGTCGCCCTTAGAATTTTTTTCCATAAACTTTTTGATTTTTTTTTTATTCTATTAGATTAGCCTATTATGGTCTGCCATTACTACCTACAGAAATAAAATGTTAAAATGAGTTGGCTATTTTTTTATTTATTTAATAGCACAGGGGCTTGTGTTGCCTCCTACTGGGTTCAGTCTTTAGTCCAATCATTGAGCTGTAAGTAAGGCCTTGTTGTGTGTTTTGAGTAAATAATGTCCCATTTTTCTGTGATTTTTTCTGTAACTTGGGCATTCATAGACATTTTAGTAACAGGTTCACTGGGTCCAATATATGCAATTGACTTTATTCAGTTCTAACTAAACACTTTGGGCCTCATGTGTGAAAACTGTTTAGCTCTAAGACTTTCTTTGTTGCCCATAGCAACCAATAAGAGCTCCACTTTCATTTCATATAGTGCTCTGAAAAAAATGAAAACGGAGCTCTGATTGGTTGCTATGAGCAATAGATAGTCTTGGATCTAGACAATTTTCATACATATCACTCTTTGTATGGTAAAATACGGAAGACAATAGCTACAGTAAACTGTTTTTGTCCACTGGTGTATTCATCTGTCTGACTTAAAATTTTGCTAGTGTATATATACATGGCTGAGGTTTTAAAAAATGAAACGATAAAACACATAATTGACACTGCAGCATCTGTTAATATCATAAATTATCCTTCCTGCACAATGAGTACAGTAAAAAACAAAAACAAAACAAAAAAACAATGCCCCTACCTCCTAAATTAAATTTTGCATAAAGAATGATCAAAAGTCATGTGTCCCAAATTGTTAATAAAAACTACAGTGGGCAATAAATAATCAGCCCACACATAGTGCTTTTTAATAATTTTATAATTATCGATGTCACAACATGACATGTAGATAAAAAGCTCATTTTGATTTATATAACTATATTAATTTCGCATAACCATTATCACAGTCACCCATACAATAAAGATCACATGCTACTTTGATGGCATAATAAAAGCTGTAAAAATAACTACCCTAGACCACTAAATAAAAAAATTAAAACAGTATCATATTTTATTTTCATTTTACTCCATGAATATATATATTTTTTTTATAAGTCATATACTGACTTTAAAAACTCGTCCTACAAAAAACAAGCCCTTTTACTGCATAATACATGTCGATGCAAAACTAAAAAAGTAATTGGAATGGGCAGAGGGAATGGAAACAAAATACAGTGGTAACCTTGACTTAAGAGTTTTTTAAGATAAGGACAGTCGCTTGGTCCTTTTTTGCTTTGATTTAAGAGCGAATATTTGAGTTAAGAGTGAAGGAAAGCAGATGTGCATTACAGTAGCTCTTGCTCAACAGCTCCTAATCTATAGCTATCCGTGTGTTTTAATTCATTTATATGGAAAAATTTGCTTTGACATAAGAGAAATTTGAATTAAGAACAAGGTCACAGAACAAATTAAAGGGGTTTTGCCACCATGTAATGTTGACGTGGAATTCTCCAAAATGGGTATTTAATCACTTTTCTAATATGTGATTACAAAAAGTGAAGACTCTGAGAGCTACAGCATTTCTCAATCCCCCTTAGTTGCCTCAAAGCTTCCACTAGACACGAACCAGGAGCTGAGAGGCCGCACTTGCGTGAAACACTTCTTATCTGATGACAGGCAAAATGAATGAGCTTTTAAGGCACCGGGTAGAAAGTGCAGTCTATGAGGCTGTGTCTTGCTGTATTGAGAATCCACTGTTGTACTATTATTTCACTTAAGTTTTGAGACGCTCCCTTCTTCCTCACTCCTTACTCACCCCCTCCCTCTCA
This sequence comes from Phyllomedusa bahiana, assembly GCA_025379985.1. NCBI lineage: Eukaryota > Metazoa > Chordata > Amphibia > Anura > Hylidae > Phyllomedusa > Phyllomedusa bahiana. The sequence continues at coordinate 12,616 of JAODAL010023012.1, forward strand.
GCCCTGCAGCCTTCATGACTCAGCGTGATTTGTTGACATTCTCCCTGTGCTAAGGAGAGAGGTAAGAAACTTGCGTCCTGGCAAATCCCCTTTAAACTTGTATCTCAAGGTACTACTGTACTAAAGTTGGCTCCGTCTTTGAACAAATGGGCGCTTAACAGGTTTAATACTCATTCCACCAACGCAAAGACTAATTCCATCAGCAACCATGTTATCTCCTTGCGTACACAGGAGAGACTTGGAGAGCATGGAGATTACAGATAGATGATCCTCAGAGCCTTTGAATAAAACTTGTATGAAATTGTATTAAAAGCTTAACAACATTGCTTAAAGTTGTTGTCTCACACAGACTTCTCTTTGTTTAATTTAAGCTGGCCCAGTGATCAGCCGAATGGAGTGGCTCTGTCCTCAAACACCCCTGACAGTGAGCTGTAATTGGTTGCTGCAGGAGAAATATAACGTGCTCGATGAACGCTCTGTGAGAGGGTTTCTGCTCTGGCTCACAAAAATAGGACCCACCGCTATGAAGCCCATAAGTACTAACAAAAGTCCTATGACAATCAAGCTCCTATATTAAAAATGGTTTTGTTCAGAGTGAAAAAAATCTATACAGGCAGTCCCTGACTTACACCGTTCCAACTTACATCTGTCCCGTAGTTACAAACGGAGACTTATGAGGCATGCTGGCACTTGTAGTTCCATGTTCCACAGCAGATAGTAGCTGTGGAATGACAAGTTCCAGCATGCCACATCAGCACATGAGGTGAAATCTTCTTAACAGCGGAACAGACAGCAAAACAAATGTAAAAACCCTTCCCTGCACTATCAGGAGCTGAGTTGTGCTGGAGTTACATTTAATAAATATACCTGTTCTGACTTACATACAAATTCAACTTAAAGGGGTTTTGCCACTAAGTAAAATTGACGTGGGAATTTTGAAAATTAAATAATTAACATTTTCACCATTCATCATTATTAAAAATTCTGCACTGTTTTTGTTTTAGTTGCTCCTCTAGTGATCCATTGTTTACACCTCATCTCCAGGGGATACGACCAGGGCTGTGAGCTCCTCAGTCCTGGTTAGACATGCTCAAACATCACCTCTCCTCTCAGGCAGCTACTGAGTGTTCAAACCCCGGGTGCTGTCATTCTACTCCTGTCCTTTGGACTAGTTAGCAAATAAAAAAAAGAAACCTCAATCAGGTCTGTGCATTGATAAAGAGGGAAAAAAAATCCACAGGTCAAGTTCCTGCAGGGATTTGAACCAAGGACCCTTGTGCTGTAAAGCAAAAATGTTACCTCTGAGCTACAGTGTAGCTACTTACAACTCTATACATAAACAGACCTTTCTTTCACTAGAGAGAGGAAAGGCATGGTGATGCTATCCTGCTGTGTCACATGATATGCAATCAAACAAATCACACACGCCCCCTTCTGAGCACACAGAGCTGAAGAGCTGGATCCAGGAGGTTTGAAATAAGATCGTGGCAAAACCCCTTTAAGTACAAACCTACAGTCCCTATCCGTAACCCGGGGATTGCCTGTAATTTATGATTCAATCAGGGATAAAAGATTATATACAAAGCAGCAGATCTTGCACGTTCAGTCTACAACTAATTGTAACTAGATATTTAAGCATACACAAAGAATGAATTAGTATATGATATTATATGAATTATAATTATTTAGTTTCTGTCAAAGTTCTGGTAATTTCGACAAAAAATATTGCAGTTTGAAGCATTGTTGCTATAAGAACTTCATAAGATTTCACACCTTGTTACATGTAAAAGTCATACTTTAGTCATATGTGTAACTTAATATGAACTTATTTAGGTTGGAAATTTTTTTCTGAAATATTAGATTTCTTTTCTTTGGATATAATACAGTAACTTTTTTGTAAATGAGCAGAAGTTGCCAGGTTTCAGTGATGTACTATTTTTACAGTATATTACACAATCATCCATTATTCCTGATCAGAGTCTATGACTGGTTGTAAGGAATCATTTGCAAAACACAAGATAACTTTTTGGATCTAAATAAATGTATAGCCCCCTTAATGTCTTAACCATCAGAATTGTTTTGCCCTAAATTATAAGAAACTATTTATTGAAACTTTTATATAGCAACATCTGCTATATATGTTCAGAGTCTTAAAGTGGTTTTAGTTATTCATTTTCAAAAATAACATTTTGGTTCTAGACCTTCTACTGAGATGTACAGAGTCACAATACAGCATCCATCGAGTTTTATGGGGTCTTAGGCTCTGTCTACACAGCAGTGGACAAAAATGACCTGAAAACCAAATCCTAAAAACGTTCATAAAACTGAGTTTTTTGTCCACTGCCTGTCAAAAGCTGCTGAAAAAAAGTCCTTTTGTGTTTTTTGCACTTTTTATGATGTTTTTGCTGCGTTTATCTTCTTTTTTGCAGAAATGCACAGCATTAGATTTGCTGTGTATTTCTGCAAAAAATGCACCAAATACACCATAAAAAAATGTCCGGGGCTTTGCATAGACTACAACAGTAAATTTTCTGCCCTGCTCTTTCGTTTTTTGCAACATGTTTCAAAAAACAACCAGCAAATAAAACGAGCATAAAAAAGACGTTCAGTGGAGACTACAGGACGTTTTTACTATACAAGTCTATGGAACATCTTTTTATTTTTCTAGCATTTTTATAAAATGAAAATCACTGAAAAAAATTGACGTTTTTGTGTGCATTGGACATAGCCTTACTGTAAAATATGCCTCCTGGAGAAAAATTGTTGTTTTCATTTTTGCATGATTCATGCCATGTATCGTGAGGTACTGTATTGCAAAGCTATTCTACTGGAGAATCTTAATGGCATACCCCTCAGTTATTGCTGTACTGTATGTTTATTAAAGGACAAGGATCATGAACGTAAGGTTAATTTTGCAAAGGGAAATATGTGTTCGTCCGTTTCTATGTAGCTTCAAGGTGCCAATCTGGCGGCTCAAAGGTAGGGTTTGTTGAGGAATACAATTATCTTAGCAAGCATCCTTCTTTCTGCTGTTTATAGACCCCTGAGTTAAGTACTAAAGAACCTAACTAAAGCATATTTTAGAAATCAGTCTTGGGTGAAGTGGAGGTTTTGTTTCTATGTTTTTGTTTATGTGGTGGTAGGTACTGCCTGTTTGGGCTCCTTTACATAGTCATGTTAATGCTTCATATTTCCATCAGTATTATTTTGCCTAAAATTGTATTGTATCTGAACACAAAGAAAAAGAGAATCGGCATATCTATCTATCTATCTATCTATCTATCTATCTATCTATCTATCTATCTATCTATCTATCTATTTATTTACCTGCTGTGTATCTATCTATCAATATATTTATTTACCTTCTGTGTATCTATCTATCTATCTATCTATTTATTTACCTTCTGTGTATCTATCTGTCCATATATTTATTTACCTTCTGTGTATCTATCTATCAATATATTTATTTACCTTCTATCTATCTATCTACCTTATGTGTATCTATCTATCTCTCTATCTATCTACCTTCTGTGTATCTATCTATCTATCTATCTATCTATCTCTCTATTTATTTACCTTCTATGTATCTATCTATCCATATATTTATTTATCTTCTGTGTATCTATCTATCCATATATTTATTTACCTTCTGTGTATCTATCTATCTATATATTTATTTACCTTCTATCTATCTATCTATCTATCTATCTATCTATCTATCTATCTATCTGTGTCTATCTATCTAAAAATGAAGAAAAGGTGCAGCTCTCAGCTCAAAGAGTTAATGGTACAAGCAATCCAAGCCTAGACCATAGGCTCATTTGAAAATCCCACAGAAAAATCGCAGCATTCCGATGAAAAAAATTGTGAAAATGCTTTTTATTTTCCCAGCAACGTTTCAGCTCCTGTTCAGTGTATATAAATATACACTATTTGTACATTTTTGTATCTACATTGTATCACTTTTATTCATGCACTGTATTTTATAGAATATTGTATCATGCACTTCATATATTGTATTTTACACTTTAAGATTTATTGATTAATCACTTGATGTATTATTAACACTTGATATATAAACTACTTTTGCGTGTCTCACTTTCGCTTGAAAAAGGCTCTGAACCAAAGCTAAAACGCTGTTGTTTGTGACATGGTGAAATAAATCGCATTTTTCACATTTTTTCATTGGAGTTTCATGGCTGTGATTTATTTCTTTGGACTATTTTTCTATCTGTCATTTATCTATCAATCTATCATCTCTCTATTTATTAATCTATGCTTTGTTATCCTGTGATTCAGTTGTTATCTTTTAATCATTTTAGAAGAAATGTCAGTGTTCACACTTTGTCACTTGCCTGATTTAGAAATATGTTTAAGAGCAGTGGTCTATAATCAGTATAATCAATAACTTAGGTGCTGCATGTGACCCTGCACTGTGTAGCTTGCTTTAGGAGCCCCTATGACTACGTTCCCTTACTACAATATGATATCCATATGAACAATATTACAGATAAATCCTTTTCCCAAAATAGTATCAGTCAAATTTCATACTAAAATAAAAGTGCATGATTTTGTGTTTCGCCACATCTATTATATAAATTTTTTACTTGAATGTGGCTCCTGAATATCACTCAAAGTATGGCTCACAAGGTCTATTTTAGAGTTTCTGTCAGTAGTCCTGTTAAATTTGATGGCAAAATTAACACTCTATGCAGATTATGTACTAAAACATAATGCAAACTCTACGAAACCAAAGCAAACTCCCACCAAAATGGCTCAATTGCCTTTTTTTATATTCCACCCCACAAACGATTGTTTTTGTTTCCCAGTATGGTATGGTCAATGGTCCCATTAAAATGTAAATCTGGACCGGCAAAAAACAAGCTTTCATGTGTCTAGATGTAATAACATAAAAAAAGTTATGGCTCTTGGGAGAGCGAAGAAAATAACGAGTATGATGTAAAAAAAACATAGGTGAGGGGGAAAGGGATGAAATATATTGTGGACTACTTATATGTATTTAGTTGAATTTCCCTGTTTTACATAATCTGCATTGCTAATATATATATGTATCCAAATATATTTGCTAATCGCTTACAAATACCAGATATTCTGCTGAACTGCAAAGTTCCTATGAATATTTTATAAATGTATCTAATCTATACATGCTTCACTGATGTAAAGTGTACAACTCACCCAGACGTTACACTCCGCGTCCCACCCACTGCCTTCTCTCTACTCCTGACACTTCAGCTCGGCGTAATATTTTAATCCATCTGGTTTCCTTTTATTTATCTCTGCTTGTGTAAGAGATTTTTTTCAGATGGAAGGTGAACTAGAAGATGTTATCAGAAGTAAAGGAAATTACATTAGTTCGCTAATACCGCAAACAGGGCTCTGCTTCTCTCGAAGACAAGATTAGGCAAAGCAAACATTTTAAAAGTAGAATTAGAGTCATGTAATAGAAAAAACATATTTCAATGAGATATTCTAAACACAAAGATTGCTTACTTATTTACATATAGTTTATTAATTACTTTAATATTCTAAACATATAGGTTACTTGATTTGTAAATGTTGTCAATTATTTCTAACCACACATATCTCAGTGCTTAATTTTTGCTATATGCAGGAAGTGTGATAGGATAAATGTTTTAGCATACTTAGATATAAAGATATAGATATACAGCACTGACATTTAAGTTTTTTTTATTTGACGTATTGATAACAATAATTTGGAATAGAGCACAGAACCACTAAAGAGGTTGTCTATGTAACTGCTAAAGAGTCAATGGTAAAAGGATATCTGGCATTGAACCTGACATAGAAGGGGAATTAACCCCTTAACGTCAAGGCCAATTTTTTCATGTTCGCTTTTCCCTCCTCGTCTTCCCAGAGCCATAACTTTTTTTTTTTTTTCATCTACATAGACATATGAGGGCTTTTGCAGGATAAGATGTACTTTTGATGATGTTATTCATATTACCATAGAATATACTGGGAAACCGCAAAAAAATTCTAAGTGAGGCAAAATGTGAAAAAAAAGTACGCCATGTTTGTAGAAGTTTTATTTTTAAGTGTTCAATATTCGGTAAAAATTATATCTGTGTTCTACAGGTTGAAATGTACCCAGACATACCAAACATGTACGGTTTTCATTATGTTTTGGTACTGTAAAAAAATTCCAAACATTTCCTATTTTTGAAATTTGTGCTGTAGTGCCATTTTCTGCGACCAATGACTTTTTTGTACTAACACCTACGGACATGAGTGAGGGGCATTTTTTGCAGGTTGAAGTGTACTATTTATTGATACCATATTGGAATACATGCGAGTTTTTGATTAAATTTATTCCAATTTTTATGGGATGTGAAATGACGAAAAAAACACAATTTTGGTGTTTGGAATTTTTTTCATCTATGTTGTTCAGTGTACAGGATAAATTATGTTATATTTTAATAGATCAACTTTTTTGGACACGTCGATGCCAAATATGTGTAACTCTTCTATTATTTTAGGTGCAAAGAATATTAGGTGTGTCACAAGATGGTGGTTTTACTTATCCTGCCTAGGGCTGGAAGTAGCAAAATCGAAAATATGGTGGTGATGGAAGCCTTCACAAGACCCAACTGCCATGTTAAGCGATCTTGGCCCCTCAATTTCACTGCGATCAAAGCGAGGAACGGTGCGCGGCACTGTTTCTCATTGATTTAGATGCCGCGGCCATCTTTGCAGCAGCGTCTATTGGGTTGTTCACACAGTCAAATTTCTGCGGCGTATTTGCGGTATAATATGAGCGAGCTGCGCGCCGTAATTACGGTAATCCACAGTTCTCATAGAGGACTATGGATTACGCCTCCTCTCCCTGCTCATACAATACGATCGTATTGTATGCGCGGGGAGATAAGTGACATGTCAATTACTTGCATCTAGAGATGGTGCGATATTGGATTCGTAACGAAGTGATTTAAGTTTTTGAATTTCAGGAAAACTTCGGTTCGGAACGAAGTCAACTTTGGGGTACTTCGGTAGTGAACGGACAGTGTGCTTTTGAATGATAAAATGGCTGCAGAGCACATTGGCGCTACATGGGGAAAAGCACTCTGGGAGGAAGAGGGATAGCCGCATGACATTGTGCCGGAGATGTTGCCAATCTCAGAGACCGCGGCGATTCTGTGACGTCACGCACTTTATTATGTCTGGGCGCGACGCCGGAGCTAACATCCTCTCACTGTGCTCATCAGGAAGTGCTGCGCGGCTGATAGCTCTTACTGAAGAATTTATTTTTATATAGCGATTTCGTGGGGTGTCTCAGTCTTGTCTCAGAGACTGTTCTCTTAATGTTCTATTTTTTAATTTTTTGGGGTATTGGAATCTGAAATCCCTGTGTGCAGATCACTGCAGTGCTTATACATTCATTATCCAAGTGGGATCTAAGCCAGTTCTGTTGTTTATTAATTTCAAAGAAACTGCGTTTTTTTACAATAAAAATACCTCTTCATTTTTGGCTGCTCAATTCTATTGCGGCATTTTACATCCAGGGGATAATTAAGCGTGTTTTGCTGGCATGCTGACCCAATGAAAACCGTTTCTTTTTCAAGCGCCAAAATATATAAATTTTTCCTGTAGCCTAATTACAAAGCACAAGGTTATTATACTGTATCTTTTGTTGTGTGGCGTAGAAAACCTCGCAATTGTAACACGCTACAAAGCTACTATTTTGATGTGCGGCTCAATTCTTTGGCGCATATATTCACAGGGGTTAATTAAGCGTTGTTTTGCTGGCTGTGCTGACAAAAATAAACCGTCTTTTTCAACGCCAAAATATATAATGTTTCCTGTAGCCTAATTCATGTCCGAGGTTATTTTTAAGGGCCGGTTTGTGCTTTTACATTTAGTAAAAACACAGTGTTTTTAAACGGCACAAATACAAGTACATTTTTACTGGGGCCTTTTGTGGAGCGCAATTTATTATAAAAGGGTTACCCAGCTATGTTACTGGGTTATTTGAGTCAAAAACAGTGGTGTATATTTTTCATATAAGTTATCATCATCAAACAGGGTCTGTACATTTTAGAACAAACAATATGTCAGACGGAGTGGTGGAGGCTCTGCACCTGCGACGTGGCAGTGGCACAAAACATTCCTGGAACAGGCCCAGGTCGCACCACAGCCAGGGGGACGTCGAGGCAGGGGTCACTCGGTGAGGGCACACAACTGTCGCCACTGTATTCTAGCGGCCATGTGTTGTTCAGCAACCTAAGGTTCTTGATTGGTTGACTAGGTTCATCCGCTTCTCCAAGTATGACATCTGACAACCCAGCAGAGTCGGTGGAAACTAAGACACAACCCTTTGTTGGCATGGCCCGGGAGAGGGTCTGGGCCCTCACCTGTCCTCAGCCCGCCTCTGTCCATCCAGTTCCCTCAGCCAGAGATCTACTATGTGGGCTGTCTGGGTACCTCAGCGCCACTATTTAGCGAGGTATGATCAATTTGAGGTGGGTCAGTCAGCAGCTACTTGGCAGCGAAGAAGAATTGGGGCCAATATTTCCCTGCTTCTTGCAGTAGGCGGGCAAAGTATAGTTGTTTGAGAGTGGCTTGGGTAGGGAGGGATCATGTTGAGAGAGGGTCAGCCTCGGACATACCAAGAACGGTGATGAGGACAGCAAGTGACGATTGAAAACACAAATGATGATGAGGTAGCGACCGCACTTGGGAGCGGGTGAGGGCATAGGGCTTCATCATCGTCAGGAGAAGAAGGCTGTCAAGCTTACGCGTCAGGCAGCAGCGCAGCCAGCAAGTGGGTCGTGTGGCGTGAGTCAGCAGGATAGCAGCAGTGTGAGGTCGGGAGCCATGCGGCCAAGGGTTAAAAATCCGTTCGCAGTCCATGAAAAGTGCGGCACTGGGGGCTCATGCGAGAAAAGGCAGCGGCGGCTGTAGTCATCAGTGCGGTGCACGTTGGCAGGTAAATCCGATACTCGGCGGTGTGTGGCAGTTCTTTGCTAGACACCGGGAGGTGCGAATATGGTTATATGGTAAGAATCTGTGGTGGGCAGAATGGGAAGCGTGGCCTGGGAGCTAAAACAATTGGCAACCTCGGCCCTGCCGGTTCAACACTTGCAGCGTCACATCCGGTTGGCCTGGGAGATACGTGGCTCAGATGTGGTGGTCCTCCTGCCGCCGCAGCAACAGAAGCAGCAGAGCGGCCCAGTCGTGCTCGCATGCCATTGCAGCCAGTCTAGGCTTCCACCACCTTGCATAAAGGGAGCTGTTTCTCTTTGACATCATCTGCCGCTGTCCAGATGCTCCTGCTCCTCGTGCTCATGGGCCAGCGTCGTTCAGCGAGGCGTATTGAAAAGAGCATCAGTATGCGTCCATCCATCCTAAGGTGCAGCAGGCTGGACCGTTGCTCCTGTTCCAGTAGTGGTATTGCAGTCCCTCCCTTTCCAAATTGGTGGACTAAGCACCATTCAGAGAACAACTAATGGCTTGTGCGAGCCAGATGGAGAGTTCCATGCCGTACGTAATGTCTTTTACCAAAAAGGCAGTACCAGCACTTCATAAAAATGTATAGGACAGAAGGTGGGTCAGTCTTGAGCTTATCGGTTTGTTCACAAGGTGCTCGGCTGCGCGGACGTATGGAGCTGTAACTACCGGTCAGGGCCAGTTACATGTCCCGTTACGGCCCTCTGGGTGAATGTGCTTCCTTCCCAGGCTAACCAACAACTTGGGACTGGAGGACGCGCTTTTCCCACGTTGTCAATCTGCGTGCACCTGCGCCTTTCCACCACCCTTCTCAAGCCTCCACAAGTACTGCTCAATTCTTTCCACATGTGTAGGGCACCAGCGGTTGTCACGCAGTTCTACACCTGGCTTGCCTCGGCGAACGAAAGTCCACACAGGGTGGAAATGCTTCGGCGTTCATGTGCATGAAAGTCGTTGTGTGGCTTTCTCGCGCCATCTGCAATTCGGAAACCATGGTGACGGACAATGGAGGAACATGTGTCGGCTTGCACCGAGAGGGCATGGCCATGCGCCCTGCATGGCGCACGTGTTCAATTATGGTTGTGGAAAGGTGCTGAAGTCTTTCCACCATCTTCAGAAAACATTCTAAAAATGGCAGGAAACTGTGCATTGCATTATACATTCGTACAAGCCAGGAAACACCCTCTCGAGTTGCAGTGGCCACGTACGGCCTCCCCCAACACACTCTGATATGCGATGTTTCCAACCCGCTGGAATTCAGCCTGCACATGGTTTGACCGTCTGTATGAAACAGAGAAAGGCCATTAAATCGATTTTTTGAGGATCAAGGAGACAGAAGTACTCCCTGTGTAACTTTGATGTCAGCCAGTGGCAGCTCAATGCGTGGCACCTGCGTTTGTTGAGGCCATCGAGGAGGCGACGTTACTTGTCAGTCGCCAGGACTACGGGATGAATTACGTTTTCCATGCTTCAATGTCTGGAACAGATGCTGAAAAATCTGTCTGGGCAGGGGACTGGAGACGTGGCGACTTCATCTTGTGGCCACATGAGATTCCAGTGGGGACTGAAATGGAGGAGGAGGAGGCAGGACAGTTGGAGCAGAAGGATTGATTGGTGATATGAAGTGATTTTCCTACCCTGGTGACAAAGAGAGGAGGAGCAGAGCGCAGAGAGCAGCTGGAGGTGGGTGGATGGGAGATGAGGAAGACGTGGCAGGATGGACCACCTTGCACCTTGGCAGAATACAGTGAATGGTGGGCAGGGGCCCTTCGGAGTCACTTGTGCAGATGGCCCCGCAGAGGCTTGCTTTTTTGCCTGGTAGGTGACAGCCAATAGTCAGCATCGGCAGAGGGATATGACTTCTGTGCTCTCCACCTTTTGGACCCTCGCTTACCGGTCCAAAAATGCGAGCCTTTTTCCCGCTATTGAGAGGGAAGACAAACTCAAATACTATAGGGAAATCCTCCGTAATCAGTTGGCCGCTTGACTATGTGCCGCTTCGTTCCTCCTCTGACAGGTCCTGACGGGGGGTTCTCAGCGCTCACGTAACTACTGCCGCGGCTGCTGGGGGGAAGGTGGGGGGTGGAGCAGTACCAGCTCCATCTGTAGTAACTAAGTTGGAGTAATGATGAGCTGCTTCTTCACCCGCCTAGTGAGAAGGGCAGTCGCCTGCGAGCTCAGCAGGACCTGAGCAGTCCCGTGAAACCAAAAGGTTGTGGCCTACTGGACAGCAATCTGCCACCTCAGTTAGAAGATCCGCTGGACTACTGGGCAGCTCAAACTGGATGTGATTGGCCGCAACTTGCCGAGTTTGCAGTGGAGAATATGTCCTTGCCCGGCAGTAGTGTGGCATCAGGGAGCGGGGTGTTCAGTGCGGCGGGGGCCATCGTTACCCAAGGAGAACCCGCTTGTCACGGGAAATGTGGTATGATGCCTTTGACATGAAGAATCAGGCGTGGATCGGACAAGATTTCCACACACCAAATGCATTAGGGCGTCAGTTGGGTTCAAACTACATGCCTCAGCACTATTCTGATGCCGTCACTCGCTGATGTCCAGACAATCTGCTGCCAGTTTCTCATCTGACTTAACACCATCTTTACCAGGGACTGGCTATTGCCACCCACCTAACACTCTGTCATTGTGCCACTCTATGAACTTCATGCTGCTGTTGCTGTGCCGTGACCATCCAACACGTGTCATTGTGCCACTGTCTGAACTCTATGCTGCTGCTGTGCTTGCCTGCCATTTCCTCCACACTGTGTCAATGTTGCACTGCCTGACCTCATGCTGCTGCCGCCGTGACCTACGCTTTAGTCATCTAATGTGCAATCTGTGGCTTCCTCTGTTTTGCACCTCCAGAATGTCCATTGTGCCACTCTCTAACCTCATTGCTGTGCTGGTGACTCCTTGCCTGTCTCCACACTGTGTTCATTGTGCCACTGACTGACCTCATGCATGCTGCCGCCGTGACCTCCGCTCTCAGTCATTGTTGCCACTCTGTGGGCTTCTCTGTTTTGCCACCTCAGTAATGTCATTGTGCCACTCTCTGACCTCATGCTGCTGGGCTGTGACTCTGATGTGCCCTCCACACTGTGTATTGTTGCCTCATGCCTGACCTCTTGCTGCTGACGCCGTGTGACCTCCGCTTCTCAGTCATGGTGCCATTCTGTGGCTTCCTCTGTTTTTGCCACCTCCAGAATGTTCATTGTGCCAATGCCTGATCTCATGCTGATGCGCCGTGACTTCCACACTGTGTGATTGTGCCACTCTGTGGCCTATTTATTGTTTTGACGCCTCCAGAATGTCATTGGGCACAATTGCCTGACATCATACTGTGCCGCGTGACCTACACACTGTGATTGTGCCACTCTGTGGCTTAATATTGTTTGCCGCCTCCTGAATGTCATTGTGCCACGGCTGATTCATATGCTGCCGCCATGACTCCACACTGTGTGAATTGTGCCACTCTGATGGCCTGAAATACTGTTTGCCGCACTCCAGGAATGTCATTGTGCCTCTGCCGATCTCATGCTGCTGCGGGTTTGTCGTGGACCTCCACACTGTATCATTGTGCCACTCTGTGGCCTATTACTGTTTAGCCGCCTCCAAGAATGTCAATGTGCCTGCTGCACTGTCCTCATACTGCTTGCCGCAGTGTCCTCCGCTCTTCCAGTATTGTGCCTCTCTGGTGGCTCCTGTGTTTTGCCACTCAGAATTTCATTGTGACTCTGGCACTGACCTCATGCTGCTGTGGCTGCCGCAGTCACTCCACAATCTGTCACTAATGTTGCCACTGAGCTCTCGCAGCTTGTTTATTTCAGCTTTCGCTGCATGACTTTATCAGGCTTCATTCCGCTTGAGTATTTTGGTCAGTTTGCCTGGGAATTTTTATGTTAAGGAATTAGTGCGGCGGCAGTCATCTGGTGTTCTACTAAAACACAACATTGTATGGAAGACCAAACCAAGCTCCCTCTGCAATTTAAGCATGGCACAAGTTCTACAGCAAACCCGCAGGCTCTGTGCAGCCTGTATATAGCTGTTTTTTATACGCGAAGTTCGTGCGTATGTTAATTCGGACGGAATTTATTTTTGTCGGAAAATTCGGCGGAAAAGTGACGAATCGAATTTTTGAGAAATTCGCCCATCTCTACTTGCATCGAATACGCGCCGCAAGTAATTGACACGCCGAGTAATTACAGTCTATGGGGCCGGTGGGCTTCCGGACCTCCCACGTCGTGGGAGTACACGCTGATCAGCGCGACTCACAAACACCCGGCGTAATTGCGGGCGTACTGTACGCCCCGCAATTACGCCGTGTGAACATAACCCAAGGGGTTAAACAGCACAAGGTGGTGCCGGCGCCCTTTCGCACTGTAACCACTGAGTGTGAACTGCAATTAGCAGCTAACACCCGACGGCTATGTAGCTACATCATATGTCAGTAAGAGTAGTTAAAGGGGTTGTCCAGTTTATTTAAAAATTAAATACTAAGGTACTGCTGTCCAAAAAATGTAAAATAGCTATACTAACCTTCCTCTTCACCTCTATTACAGCGATGGCTCTCCCCAGACTTCTGTTTTTCTCCTGTCTTTGGCCGAATGGGCCGTCACTGCTGCAGCTACTTATATAGAGAAAAATAGATCTGCTCCCCAATATCGCTCAATCCATAGTATCCTATGTATAAATGTTGTGGTGCAGGGAAGAGATATCCAGCTCCAGATGCAGATAATGGCACTTCGTCCAAGAGAATTCAAGACCCATTGAGCAGGCTCGAAACGCGTAGACATTTCCCATGTGTCTGTTTTTGGCGGGCTTTCTCGTGAATTATTTTTTTCTTTGATTTTTATATGTTTTAATGACATACAAAAAAGTGTGTTTTATTTGAATAATCAAGTGAGTGCTGGAGGATATATTCTCTTGAGTAAAGGCAAATAATGCAGAGTGAAGGATCGCTCACCTCGCTTCCACACGTTGCATGACAATCCAGTCCTCAGCTGGGTAAGTAGTTTTTCACCGGCGATCGGGAATCTGGCTCCGGCAAAGAGCCAGTACAGCAACTTAAACAAATTATTGTAACATGAAAGGATCCAGCGAAAATTCGGTGAAAAAGGTGACTCAAATTTATTTCAAGATCATCATGGTGCAGGCGGTACAATCATAGAAAAGTTTAAACCTTAAGATTAAGGGACAGAGATTTTTTGCCCTGTTCCTCGTTCAAAAACATTCTAATCGTGTGTCATTGAAAATTGTAAAAGGGGTGTTACTGTGAATGTGCACGTCATTTCCTCCATATTAAAACACTAACCATATTGCTATCGCTACTCATTATGTTATTAAGTTTATTCTTCCTAATTTTTATATTGTAATAGCCTGTTTTAAACAGATAATAATTTAGTTATATATAGAATAGGTCATTTCTGTTATTGATTTCCTACCGGTGCTCTTGGTTTCCAATGTGTGGATCCAGTACGCCTCAAGCAGGCGCACTCGGTTGTTACAGTCGCCTCATTGCAAGGACGTTTAACACGTTCTATTCCCTGGCACTTGAAATATTGGTGTGACCCACGTGTGGACTCTACAGAAAGTGCCTTACATGCACCCGAATGCTGTAATCCTGGCATTTTTCGGCTTGTCTGCTTAGTTGTTCCTGGATCCTTTGTCCTCTGCTTACGATTGATGCTGCCTATATAAGATTATTGCAGCTAGTGCACTGGATAAGGTAAACCAAGTTATCGTTGTCAGAATTTACATAGCTATTTATTTTATACACTTTGTTTTATTTGTTCCAGCAAAACTATCTGTTTTATTCATGTATGAAAAACTTTGCACACAATTTCTTTCCCACATTTGTTGTTACCTTAAAAGTTAAGACCATTGTTGGATGAATTTTTACTGAAAAGCTGCTGGGGGAAATGTATCCCCTATTGTTGCTACGTTTAGTACAATAGTGACCCCTACATTATTATATATTGTCCAGTATAGGGTTCTTGTCTTAAAAATATTGATTGTTTTTTAAAGAAACTTTTTTTTATCATATCATATTCCATACTATAGTAGTGGAATAAGTAATTGGGTTTTGAGGGTCATAGATGATCTTCTGCTCCCACATGCGCTATGAACAAATTCGCCATGGATGGCGACGCTTGTAGCCATAGGTACTCCTTCATTCTGGACGATAAAATTCCCTTAATTAGGAAATAGTTATTGTATATTAGATAATCTCTACATAATTGTAGAAAATATTCTGTTCTTCTGTTTAGTGGTTAAACTTATCAAGATGGTATTTGTATTGCTGTTTCATCTAGGATAAAGGGGATATTTGCATAAAGATAATACGGTCCATGCTAGCCAAACACAGCTTTCTGTCCACTGAAATTATTAAATCTTTAAAATGTTGTTACTATCCCTCAGGTATGCTGTGGCAGTTGTACCATGGGCTGCAAAAGAATATCCACCCAATGCTGAGCCTTTCATTTAAGCTGCCGCAGCTGGATTCATTGGGGCGAATACTGTGGAAACCCATATTTATGGGTCTTGGCACCCCACATAAAAAATGGGGTGCTCTGGGTTTTGTCACAATATTTCACTTGTTTTTCAGTAAGTCTACCAGGCTTTTGCCCTCCTCAAACACCAGGCTGTTTGTTTTGCATCTCTTTTATGGGGTCTTTCTTTAATTTTCGTATTGTGTGAGTATCATTTTGGTTTCCTTTATTAGATTTCTCATATAGTCCTGCATCACACGACAGTGGCTACCCCCTTATCTGTCTTCTTTTTTATTAAATCTTTTGTTTTTTCACCTATAGTATTCATGCACGACTTTATTCTGTTTGTCTTGTTCTGTTTTATTATGCTTTCAACATTTTTATTTGTACCTGTGTTTGAAATTTTTAGGGCCTCTCCATAATGGATTGAAAGGTATCATTGCGTTGACTCGGGCTTTTAGGACTGAGAATTGGGGGTTGCCACTATTTCTTGCTGGATAACCAGTCTTAACTGTTTTTTCCACCTTTTCTTGTCACTTTTCTTCTATAATATAAAGTGATTGTGGTCTGGTAAAAAGATAACCCTGGAAGTGGATATGCATTATGATTTGTGTTATATTTTGCTTCTTGTTGGATATGTGACAGTTCTTACTAGTTCTTTATTTCTTTTGTATTGTTGTTTCCTGTGCCTAATATATACGTTTTAGGTGATCAGGATAACAATAATGGGTTGTCAGCGTAAGGGTTAGTAAATAGGTCCTTAAATGATTGCTGGGGAGTATTTTAAGTGCCGTGTTCCGTAGGTCATGTTTTTAGGCGGGATGATGTGTTGATAGTGGGTGGGTTTATTGTTTGGGGGGTATTGGGTGGTGGGGGAGGGGTGTTATGGGTTGGGTTTTTGGGTCTTGTATTTGGTGTTGTACTTATTGTTTTCTATTGTGTGGGTTGCTTACTTACTGCTGATTTATACATATATTTGCCTAGGTTGAGATGTAGTTTTATTACGTAGTTTTGTTTTTAGTTATGTAGAGTTTATCACTGTCTTCCCCATTAATAATCATTGTCATCAGTGACCTTTTTATTTCTTCCTGGCAGTTTTTGTTATTTTTTTTTGTTGTGTTCTGCCTCCTCTCTTCCTCCGTTTTTTGAGGTTGTTTGACTTTGTTCATGGGTTGTACTTCTAGTACTCTGTCTCTCAACTGATGAATTAATCCTATCAGAGGTGACTGAGCAACCTGTATGTGTATCGTCCAAGTCCGTAGCTCATTCTTTTTTTTTGTTGCGGGTTTTTTTTTCTGTATCTCGACGTGACTTAAAGGATGGATCTAGGTCTTCTTTTATGCTTTCCAAGTGTAAACTTTATCTGTTGGTAGTCTTACCTGGTCTCTTCGATATTTCTCTCTTTATTTCCATGATTGTTGTTTCTAATTTTACTATGGTATGTTTTTATGCTTTCTTGTAATTTCTACTTTTCTTCCATCTCTGTATATAATGTATAGTTAATGTCAAACTTATTTTATTATGTTCTTCAACTTTCTTGTAGACGAGTTGTTTCAATATCTATGATTATTTTCATAAGCCTTTTGAGATTCGGTTTTAGAGCATTTGTTAGGGGATGCTGGTAGTGGATCGGCTGGACCACCGCAAGCGGATGGAGTAAGCCGTACCAGGGGGCGAAATCTAAGTAGAACAACCCCGGTTTTCACCAGAGCCCGCCGCAATGCGGGTGGACTTGATGCGGCGGAGAACTAACCAGGTCGCCCCACGGGCGTGAATTGCTTCGGTGGCAAGCCAAGGCAGTGCGTGGTACATAAATCGTGTGATGTAGGCGAAGTCGGGGACAAGGCAAGGTGGTCCAGGGCCGGCGGCAAAGGTTCGTGGTTGAGAAACTGGAGCGTAAAGTTCGGTACACGGAAAGAGGCTTTGATGGCAGAAGGAACGCTTCCTCTAAAGGCAGTAGGCCACAAAAATTCCGCAAAAGGTGGAACCCGGAAGGAAGGAGGTTAAATTGGGTCACAGCCAGACTTTACCAATAATGGGCGTATTGGCCCTTTAAATCCCCGAGAGCCGGCGGGGGCGCGCGCCAGGAGGACAGGAGGACGCGGGAGCGCAGTCAGGTAGGGGGGAAGCCGGGACCCGACCCGTGGGACCGGCAATCGCCGCCGGGACCCGACGGGCGGCAGCACGAGTGCACCCGCAGCCCGGACGAGGGGCTGTGGGACCACTCAGTGACTGCACCCCCACCCACATAGGCCTCCTCCTCTTTTCTGGTTCCGGCAGGAGACCTCAAACAGGAGTCAGCGGTCCAAGGATGTTCTCCTCCAGGGCTTCCCATGTCTCTCCTCGGGACCGGAATCCCTCCCAATCAACTCCAGATTTGCCGTTAACCCTAAACACGACTTTATAGCCAAGATCTCTTTGACCGAATTGTTGTAGGCTACAGTCCTCAGGACGAGGGGGGGGGGGGGAAACTTTTCGGAGAAGCGGTTCAACACGACGGGCTTCAGGAGGGATACATGAAAAAGAATTTGGGATCCGCATGGTGGGTGGGAGTCGAAGTCTTATATGTACTGGATTAATTACGGCTCAGGGATTTCTTAAGGGCCCAAGGAAGCGCTGGACCAGCTTGATGCTGGGGATTTTCAACCTGACATTATTTGGCGGGACAGCCAGACCTTGTCTCCAGGAGCCATGTTGGAGCCGGTCTTCCTCTTTCTGTCCGCCTGATCCTTCATTCGGGCAGGCAGCACGCTGCAGGGGTCTGACGGTCTGCTCCCAAGTGCCAGATAAGTCGTGGACCAAGGATCTACAGAGGGATACCTCGGAGGGAGGAGGCAGAGGGGAGTGGAGGGCGGGGATCCGGCCCTATACTATTAAAGATGGGACGCGCCAGAAGAGCCCGGTGTCAACTGAGTTGATATGAAAATTCGGCCAGGGTAGGAGGTTGGACCAATCATCCTGGCGTGCAGAACAAATGATTTAAGTAGCTGCCCCAGAATCTGATTGACCAATCTCTACCTGGCCGTTAGATTGCGGAGTGATGGTATGACGAAGAAGAAGTCTAACCTTAAACCTTGCAGTCGGAGCAGGAGTGCGCGCCAGAACTTGGACACGAACTGCACACCACGATCAGAAACGATGGCAGACTTTGCAGGCGGAAACACGTGAGATAAAGAACAAAGGGAGCAGACGTGGTAGCGGAAGGTAACCCGGCAGTGGGGACGAAGTGCGACATCTTCGAAAAACCTATCCGTTAATGACCCAGATCACGGTGTTACGCCGAGAAGATGGAAGGTCGGTGATGAAATCCATCGCCACATGGGACCATGGAGTATGGGCGTAGGCAGGGGTCGCGCAGCCGGAAGGACTGTGGCGGGGTACCTTATTCCTGGCACAAGTAGCACAGGCATCACTAAGTCCTTAATTCTATTTAGCCGCCCTGGCACCAGTAGAACGAGAGATCAATTGGAACGATCTTCGGGACAGAGGTTTGTCTGCCATCAAGAGCATTGTCCAATTCAGTATTCTCCTGCGCAGAGCACGGCCGAAACGTAGGTCTTGACAGGGGTATCTGCCGAAGGAGGACAGGTCCGTGCTTGGATCAGGGGTTCCGAATGGTAAAATGTGTTGGGGGCTTGCGGCTCCTCTCCATGTGATGTCAGATGCACGAGTGAGTGCAATCCGCCCTGATGTTCCTTTCTGCTGGCGTAAATGGATCCGGAAGTTAAATCTTGAAAAAAACAAGACACCGTGCTTGCTGAGGATTGAGGTGCTGGGCGGACTGGACGATAATGAAGGTTTTGTGATCCGTATGTTCCTCATAAGGATGAAGAGCTCCCTACAGGAGATGCCGACACTACTCCAGGGCCTTCTGATTGCGAGTTTTTCTCGGTACCCATAGCATAGTTCCTCTCAGCCGAGGAGAAGTTTGGAGAAGACCTCACGCACGGTGATGGTTTTCCTTTGGGAACCCTTTTTTGAGTAAGGACGGTCGGCCCCCACCGAAGAGGGCATCCACCTCCAGAGAGAAAGGCTTCTCAGTGGTCAGGGCATGACAAAATAGGTGCGGAAGCAAAGGATGTCTTCAAATCGAGGAAGGCTCTTTTCGGCCACTGGGTGGGCAACATTTTGGGATTAGCCTTCTTCCTGGTGAGAGCCACTGTTGGAGCCACCAGTGTAGAGAAGTGGGATATAAAACTGCTTGTTAGTTAATTGGCAAAAGCCCAAAAAAAAGTTGTATGGCTCGAAAGTCCAAACAGGTAGTGGCCATTTGCAGGATAGCAGGACAGCTTAGTGGGTCCATGTGCAGGCCTCGGTCGGAGCCGTTGTACCGAGAAAAGCAGACTGGATTGGTGTGGAACACGATTTTCTCTATAATTTGGCGTACAGGAGGGTTGCTGCGAAGGCATTGCAGGACTAGGCGCACCTGTGATAGATGGGTCCGGAGGTCAGGGGAGAAAACCATGATGTTGTCCAGGTAAACGATGGACACACATGTAGAGCAGCAGGTCCCTTTGAAGATGTCATTTAAGAACTCATGAAAGACAGCGGGGGGGGAGCATTGCACAGAGCCGAATGGCATTACTAGATACTAAATGTGACCGTCGTGGGTATGTAAATGCCGTCTTCCACTCTTCTCCTCAGGATCTTGATGAGGTTGTAGCCCCGCCGGCAGGTCATTTGGAGAAAAACCTTGGCTCCTGTAGAACAGTCAAAGAGTTCTGTAATTATGATAGGCAACAGATACCGGTTTTTCACGGTAATCTGGTTCAGGCCCGGTAGTCGATGCCATGGACGGAGAGAACCATCATTATTCTGTACGAAGAAAAATCCGAGCTCCGGGGGTAATGAGGTCTTGCGTATAAAACCCTTTTGAGGTTCTCTCGGATATAGTCCGAAATGGCTCTGAGAGTATGGTCGAGACAACGGTAAACTCTACCAGAGGAGGACTGTCCCAGGAAGGTGGTCAATGGGACAGTCATAGGGGCGAATGAGGAGGATGGGATTCGGCTAGTTTCTCCGAAGAGGTCAGAGTAGTCCCGGTATTCAGTGGGAAGACCTGGCAGGAACTGTAAGACTGGTGAGGTGGTATCGACCGGACTTGCGCGGAACTGGAGAGACAGCGACTCTGGGCGTCGGAACCCCAGCGCAGAAAACCTCCTCGTTTTCCAGTCGAGGGTTCGGGGCATGGAGCTGCAGCCACGAAGACCCAAGGAGATCGCTGAGGGACACCGAGGGAGGACATAAAAAGGTGATCATCTCCTTGTGTAGGGCCCCCACTCGGAGGGACAATGGCTTGGTCAGTACCGAGATGGCCTCATAAGGAGCTCACCACTACGGAGGTTATCACCAAAGGGCTTCCCAGACGGGTCACAGGAAGGCGATCAGGGACCCCAGGGTGGCGTGAATAAGTTCCCGGCAGGATCAGAGTCTAGAAAGGCGGGGCACCCGAAAAAACGAGTCCGGAACCAGACGATGACCTCAACCTCTTTTAGTTAGGCGTGGAGAGGATGTGTTCATCTCTAGGGCACCTCTGCCGACATTACCTAGTTGCGGCGCGTTCCCCGGCCGATGGTGGACAGATGCGGGGCAACCATGCGAATGTGATCCGGGCTGGCACAGTTTAGGCACAATTTCTCTGACCGCGGCGGGACAGCTCTGTTCGGACCGATGTGCCCGGTCCACCTGCATGGGTTCTTCACTGGTTGGGAAGGAAGTAGGCAGCTTGTGGTCTTTGGAAGGACCAGGAGCCGGAGAGGCAAACGGCGGTGGTCGAGCCGAGATGTGCTACGTTCCTGGCGTAGTTCCTTCTTGCCGCTCGGCGAAAGCGAACATCGATACGTGTGGCTTTGGGGGATCAGTTCGCTTAGGGAGGACGGGATCTCTCTAGCCGCCTAGGGCGTCTGAACTCTGACGACAAGCCCTTTTTGAAAGTGGCATAGAGGCGGCGTAGTTCAGGTCAGCTCTGACACAGGTCGAAAACGAACTGGTAGTCCGGAACGTGGAGTCCACCCTGGCTGAAGATTCGTAGAGCGGTCTCTGAACGAGGATGCCAATGACCGGTTCTTCAAAGACACTGCGGAACTCTGAAGGATAGCCTGTAGGTCCGTCGTCACCAGTGATCGCCCCGGTCCCAGAAAGGGTGGCCCAAGCTAGTGCCTTCCGCCGGACAGCAGACTGGGACCATGAAGGCCACCTTTGAATCGTTCAGTGGGAATTGACCAGCCTTTACCTCATGTGCATAGAGCACTGGGTAATTAAATCCCCTGCACAGTTTGGAGTCCCCTTCAATCTTGTCGTGTCTGGTGGTAATCGCAGCCTAGATGTCAGGGGTATGGCGGAGGAGTCGCCACAGGAGGAGGAGTCGGTGGCTGTTGGTTTGCCAGGTGCTGCTGCAGCTATGGCGGACATCTGGTTCAGCTGCTGGAATTGTTGCGCAAGTTGGTTGTGATGCTGAGCCACTCTTCACGGGCAAAGGTACCTGGCGGAATCCTGACGGATATCTGTAACGGATGCTGGTAGTGGATCCGCTGGACCACCGCAATAGATGGTGTAAGCCGTACCAGGGGGCGGCAATATAAGTAGAACCCGGTTTTCACCAGAGCCGCGCCAAGGCGGGATGGACTTTTGCTGCGGCGGAGAATACAGGTCGCCCACTGGCGAGACTTGCTTGCGTGGCAGCCAAGGCAGTGCGTGGTACAAAATCGTGTGATGTAGGCGAAGTCGGGGACAGGCAAGAGGTCAGGGCCGGTGCGGCAAGGGGTCGTTGGTCGTGTATGGCGACGTAAAGGTTCGGTACACGGAGACAGGCTAGAGCAGAGATGCAAAGGTGACCGGAAGGAGAAGGTAAATAGGGTCACCTGCCAGCTTTACCAACATGGGCGTTACTGGCCCTTTAAATCCCGAGGTGCCGGCGCTGGCGCGGCGCCTAAGGCAGTGGGCATGCGCATACGGTCCGCCGAGGAGGACGGCGAGACTGTGGGAGCGCAGACAGGGTTAGGGGGGAAGCCGGGGGACCGTCCGTGGACCGGCAATCGCCCCGGGACCCGACGGGCGCAGTCACGATTGCGCCCGCAGCTCCGGGGCGAGGGGCTGCGGGCCCCTGTGACAGTATTGAATTCAAGTGAGTAAAAAATTATCTGTATATATGAAAGATGCATTTTCTTTATTCTTAAGCCGTGGGGTATTTTGATGCCTTTTTAGATACATATTTAATGCATTGCGTCCTCCCCAAAGCTTCATTTCTTGTATCCTGTAGTTTCTCCAGCAGTACCAAACAGGGGGTAACATTACCCTTTCTTTGTCCATAGTGAGATTTACTATCACATGTGCTCTGGTTAACTTGTGCCAATTTTTAGCTTCCCCTGTTCAGACTGTGCGCCATACTGATAATCGGTAGTTCCATATATCTTTCAACAGGCTAATAAAATAGCGATAAGTCAATAATTGTACGTCTGCTATTATTAATAGTACTTGTATTTCAAGCTGGGAATATTTATTCTTATTCGTTCTTAGTATCTTATGATGTATAGTAATGTGGAAATAGGGAGCAATCCTACTTCTATGCCGGCAAACATAGATTAATGGCAAAAAATGCAGAGTGAAGGATCGCTCACCTCGCTTCCACACGTGCATGACAATCAAGTCCTCAGCTGGGTAAGTTGTTTTCACCGGCGCTCGGAATCTGGCTCCCCGGCAAAGAGCCCTGTACAGCAAACTAAATCAAAATTCTTGTAAAATGAAGGATCCAGCAAAAATTCGGTGAAAAAAGGTGTCAATTATATTTCGAAGACATCTATGGTTGCAGACCAGTACAAAACATAGAAAGGATAAAACTACGCGTATTCAGGGACAGAGAATTATTGCCCGTGTTCACGGTTCAAAACAAACATTCTAATTGTGTCCATTGAAAATAGTAGTATAAAGGGGTGTTACGTGAATGTGCAGTCATATCCTCCATATTAAAACACTAAATTATAGCTATCGCTACTTCATTATGTTATTAAGTTATTCTTCTAACTTTTTATATAGAATAGAAATAATAGATCTGCCTCCCAATTTCGCTCATACCAATAGCTAAACCTTATGGTATTAAATGTTGTGGTGAGGAAGAGATATCCTGCTACAGGATGCTGATTTGGCACTTCGTCCAAGAGAATTCAAGACCCATTGAGCAGGCTCGAAACGCGTAGACATTTCCCATGTGTCTGTTTTGTGCATATTTTTTTCTTTGATTTTTATATGTTTTCATGACATACAAAAAAGTGTGTTTTATTTGAATAATCAAGTGAGTGCTGGAGGATATATTCTCTTGGATGAACTGCTGCTGCAGTGGGTACATGCCTCTGGTTCCATAACCCTTCGGAAGTGAACATCTCCAAATGGAGATGGAAGGCAGAGGCACCTGACCTCTGCTGCCACTGATTGACATCTCAATTCGACCAGGGACAGGAAGCATACTGAAGACTGGAAAGCGATGTCGCAGAGCCAGCACTAGAACAGACGTGAGGAGGAAGGTGAGTATATATTTTTTTACTTTTATTAAGCAGCAGTACCTTAGTATTTAATTTTTAAATATATACATAATCCCTTTAAAATAATAAAATGTGGTTACCTTAATAGGGGGAGCTCACTGCATACAATAAATTCTATGGAAACTATGAATTTCTGTGTAGAGAGCTCCCAATAGAAGTGACTAGAAGCAGCCAGAATTTTAATTTGCAGATGCAAATTTATAACAACAGCAAGGGATTAGGAGCTATGACTCAGGAAAGAAGAGAAACTATAAAATTATAGATATATATATATATATATATATTGTAAGGTGGCAACAGCAGCAGCAGGAAGGGTGTACAATGGAGTGTACATCCCGGCCAGTGTCCTGGCATGCACCTTTCAATGTCCAAACACATGCCCCCAAGGTAAGGAGACTTGGGGGAATGAAAGGCCAAACTTCAATAGGTGTCGACAGTTTAGAATGTCGACATATGTTTGACATGCGTAATATGTTAGTATGGCTTCAGCCATTTCCTGGGGCGGCCTTTTATTGGGAGTGAGCATAGAGCAGGGTGGGTGCTCACTTCCCATGACTCCACTCCGGGGTTTACCTGGAGTATAAAAGTCAGCAGGTAAAGCTGACTATGTGGTTACAAACCCCTGGCTACCTTCAGCCTTGGGTGGAGTCCTGCTGGAAAACCAGCAGGGTGAACTTGCAGACTGACAGTTAAGCTGACCTCTGTTAGTTAGAGCCCAGACGGGCAGGCGTTTTGTTTTTGTTTTGTTTGTGCATGCCTTGCACGTTGTACTTTCTGTTTGCTGCTAAATAAAATACAGAAGCCCTGTATTTTCACCTGGAATACGTCTCTGTCTCTGCCTGAACACGTGAAGTCATGATCCCAGAGCCGCTAAAGCTCACAATATATATATAAAAGACGATCGCGCTCTGTTCGCTGTATAGGTTACCAACTTAATAACAAGCAGTCCCCAAATAATAAGATTCCAAAATATGCAACCCCCATGCAAATAGTATAAAACAGTGTAAAACCCACCTGTAATAGTGCAAACACTTCCCCAGAGACTCTCACTGGATGCTCATATCAGCCAGGAACCTCGCACTAATCCAGGTTTCTGTCCACTTCAATCTTCAGTTGGTGGATTTGTCAGAAATAATATATTAAAAACATACAAACAGTGTGGTGTGTTCACCGCTGATACACTCCAGCCGGCAGCATGCGGGATCCACACATACAGACTAACAGACTAGAGTGACGTCACTAAGGCTGTAGCTAACGAAAGCCGAGCAGGCATACAAGACCTACGCGTTTCAGGAATAACGATCTCCTTCACATCAGGGTATAGTGCCTGGCTTAGTCTGGGCTTATATTTGTTTCCACACCTGTTTGTTTACAGATGATGTTACATTAAAAGACAAATCAAGAATACATTTACCTAACCTTTAATATATTCTACCTCATAAAACAAAATAATTAAATACAATAAAAATATAATGTCTGGCAATGAAAAAAACAACAATATGAACATTAATGTGCAAAGGATTAAAACAATCACTAGAATGCTGTCCCCATTTCAAATCCCAAAGGAAAAAGAGGGGAGAGAGAATGAAAGGAAAAATTCAAACAACCTTAAAACGCAAATAGTTCAATATCTGAATTCAATCCATTTGGTATTTGTGAATTCAAAATAAAAATCCACCTTGTTTCTGCTTCTTACTTATTCAATCACCCTTTTGCCAGTCCAGTTTAACACTCTCGATGCCAAAAAAGACAGTATTTACTAATGAACTTTGGTGTAAAACTTTAAAGTGTTTTGATAATGGGTGTCCCAGATAGCCTCTTCTTATATTGTATACATGCTCCCTCATGCGGGTGGCTAATGATCGTTTAGTTCTGCCCCCATATATTTTTCCGCATGGGCACTTTATAGCATATATTACTCCTTTTGATTTGCAGGTAATGAAGTGTTTTATTTCAAACCTTTCCATTCCGTTGGAGAATTCTACCATTTTGTTTTTACTGCTCATATTACAGTTTTTACAAGCGTAACATTTTCCGCATGGAAAAAATCCTTTATGTACTTCATTCACTCTGCCATTCCCAAACTTATTAGAACGTAGGAAAGAAGAGAAACTATAAAATTAAATTACTAGCTCAAAATTTTAGATTTGAAACTGCTTTTAAAAGTAGTACTGTCTTGTTCACTGTAATGGAAAATGATGGTCAATCACCTTGTCTAGTTGTTTTTAGAGATTGCAGAATTCTCAAAAATTCGATTCGGTGACTTCGCCGAATTTCCCGACAAAATTCGTTTCGGTCCGAATTACTTCGGGACCAATCACATTAAAAAACAGCTATTTCCAGGCTGCACAGAGCCTGCAGGGTGCTGTAGAACGTTGTGCCATGCTTAAATATGCAGAGGGAGCTTGGTTTGGTCTTCATACAATGTTGTGTTTTAGTATGACATGCATATGACTGCCGCCGCTCTTAGAATCGCTTCACTATAAAATTCCCTGGGCACTTAAGAGGGCAAAACTGACCAAAAAACTGAAGGGGGAATGTAGCCTGATGTTATGGCAGCGACAGCTGGAAAAAAACAAGCTGAGGGCTACGATCCTACCATAGCGTCAAAGAACACAGTAGTAGGTTACTGGAGCCACCACAGATCACAGCACAGTAAGGGGACGTCACAGCAGGAGTCACCCTGCGAGGCCACAGCATCCGGTGTCATCTACCGGCCATGTGTTGACCACACACTAGGTCATACACTTTCTCCCAGATGACATCTGACAACCCCAGCCAAGAGTCGGTGGGTTTGTCACACACAACCCCTTGTTGGCATGGCCCGGGAGCAGGTGAGGGGCTCTCACCTGTCCTCAACCCACCTCTGTCCCGTTCACTTCCCACAGACAGAGAACTACTATGTGCTGTGGCCTTTGCACCACTATACAGTGAGGACCAACTATTTGAGGACAGTGGGCAGCAAAGAGGTGGGGAAGACGTCAGCTGCTTCTTGCAGAAGCGGGCAAATAGTGATGAGGAGAGTTGCAATGGGGGTTATGTTGCGAGCGGTCAGGCTTTGTACAGCGGCACCGTTGAGGAGGATGGCGGTGACAGGCAAACACTAATCGATGTAGCCGATCGCACATGGGAGCCGGGAGAAGCAGGCGAGGCTGGGACAAGATATTCTGGTGTCCTAGTTAAACAAGGCATAAAGTGCCCCCCAAACGGAAAATTCAGTCCACTCCATGCCTCCTTGTGCCCCCTTTTCTCCCTGGGATGAAGTGGCACCCTACCCTCGACTACCCATTGTCCCGGCCCTGGAAGCATTCCGTTATCTCTACATTAAGTTTTAGGAGACGGGAGGAGAAGGAGGCTTTGGACGACAGACAATCTGGGATCTTGGAAAGTAGAGAGTTAATGTCTGGGCCGGAGATGTAAAGTCGGGTGTCATCAGAATACTGGTGGTTTTAAAAGCCATGTGATGCTATCAGCTGACCCAGACTAACAGTGTACAAGGGTTCATCATTATCATAGGGAGAAGAGACCAGCAGCTTGCGTGTCAGGCAGTGGCGCAGCCCGTAAGTTGGTAGTGTGGCCGGGAGTCAGCAGGGGGGCAGCAGTGCGAGGTTGGGAGCCAAACGTTCACAATTTAGACAACCCACTTTGCAGGTCCCAGAAAGTAGCGGCACAGGGACTCACCGGGTCAGGGCGGTAACAGTCAGTCAGTGCGGAACTTTGGTGGTAAAATCACCTACTCGGCGGTGTACCAGTTTTTTGCTAAGACACCAGAGGAGGCGAACATGGCTATATGTCGAATTTGTGGCCAGAAAGTAAAGCGTGACCAGGGACCTAATGTTAGTACCACGGCCCTGCATCAACATCATGCAGTGTCACCATACGTGTTTCAGATGTTTTGGTCCATCCTGTCCCAACAGCTGTAGCACCCAGTGTAATTTTAATGTTGGCCAGTGGCAGCTCATGCGTGACACCTGCCGTTTGCTCAGGCCCTTTCATGCTGACATGCGTTATTTGTCAGTCGCCAGGACTACGGGATGAATAACATAATTCCACTGCTTCATGTTGTCACGGATAGCGGTAGTGGATACACTGGACCACTAGCCACGCCAGGGAGCGGGATCTAAGTAGGTCCCGTTTTTCACCAGAGCCCGCCCGCCGATGGACTTGCTGCGACGGGAGTCTACCAGGTTGCTACCCCTGACGTGACGTGCTTGCGGTGGCAGCCAAGGTATAACGTGGTACGGAATCGTCAGGCAGGCTCGTAGTCAAAGCTCAGGCCAACAGGTCAGGGCAGGCGGCGTTTTTTTTCTGTCCCATTCCAGTTTTGTACTGAATTCCATCAACAATGGCACAGAATGCAAAATAAGCACCTAAAACAATTCCTGTAGTTATGGTCTCCTTCAGTTCAAGTTCCATATGCTGCATTTGAACAAACTGGTGTAATGCAGAAACTGGATTCAAACCACCACGTTTATACTTCATGAGTGTTTGATCGTCACTGCTGTCCTCCTCAACGGTCTTGGTATGCAGAGGCTTACCGCTCGCCAAAAAACTCCCATGCCACTCTCCACATCAATACTGCAAGAAGCAGGGGGTGTCTGCCCCACCTCTTTGTTGCCAAATAGCTGCTGACTGTCCTCAAATTGTTCGTCCTCACTGTATAGTGGCGCTCAGCCCAGACCACATAGTGGATCTCTGGCTGAGGGAACCGGATGGGGCAGTCGCGGGTTGAGGACAGGTGAGGGCCGCTGACCCGCTCCCGGGCCATGCCAACTAAGGGTTGTGTCTGACGTTCCCACCGACTCTTGGTTGGGGTTGTCAGATGTCATCTGGGAGGAAGTGGATGACCTAGTCAACCAATCAAGAACCATTGGGTTGCTGAACAACACACGGCCGCTAGATGACACCGGCAGTTCTTGTCTCCCCGAGTGACCCCTGCTGCGACGTCCCCTTGCTGTGCTGTGACCTGTGCCTTCTCCAGGAATGTTTGTGCCACTGCCACTCGCAGGTGAAGAGCCTGCCACCTCTCTGTCTGACATACTGTTCGTTCAAAAATTTACAGACTCTGTTTAATGAAGATATCTGTATATGATAAATACACACCCTGTATTTGACTCCAAATTAAGCCACTAACAAGCTTGGGTAACTCTTGGATATAAATTGGCCAGGAAAAATGTACTTGTATGTTCCCTTTTTAAAAACACTGTGTATTTTACGGAATATAAAAGCACAAACAGGCTTAAGTAACCTTCGGATATGAATTATGCTACAACCAAAATTTCTTCTTTGCCGTTGAAAAACACTGTTTCTTTTACTGAGCACAACAGCAGGAAAACTCGGAATTAAACTTCGAACATGAATTATGCTACAGGCAAAATTTCTTCTTTCGCGTTGAAAAACAACTTTTCTTTTACTGACTACAACTGCAGAAAAATGCTTAATTAACCCCTGGATCTAAATTGCGCAAAGTAAATGAGCAGCCAAAAATTAAGTGGTATTTGGATTGTAAAAACGCTGTTTCTTTAACTGAATACAACAGCAAAAACAGGCTTAGATAACCCTTGGATATTCAATGTGCTCAAGAACTGAGCAGATAGCATTAAAATGTATATGCATCTGAATTGGACGCACACTGGACTTCTATTCCAATACCCCACAAAATCAAAATTAGAACGTAAGAGAAGCAGTCTTTGAAACAAGCTGTGACACCCCCCCAAAAATCGCTGTATAAAAGTTAGTTCTTTAGTGTGAGATATCAGCAGCAGCATCAGCAGCTTCACAGCACAGTCAGAGCGGTGTGAACTGCCAGCGTCGCCCCCAAAGAATTATATAGTGAGCGGTAGACATCACAGAATCCCACCGGTCTCTAATTGTCTTTTATCTCTGCAATACATTTGGTTACTCCTTTCTTCCTCCCAGACTTCTTTGCCCCATGTAACGCCATGTGCTCGCAGCCATTTTATCAATTAAAAACACGATTCGTTCCCGCGAATCACCCCAAACTTCGACTTCGTTCAGAATCGAAGTTTTCCTGAAATTCTAAATGAATTCCACTTCGTTAGAATCGATTTGCCCATCTCTAGTCCCAACCCCCAACCTTATGCACCTTCAAAAAATAGTCACAATACAAAAAATGTGCAAAAGCTCAACTTTATCACTATAAAAACTCATTTATTACTCCCAGAACTTATAATAAAAGCCCCAAAAAATGGTAGTGTCGTGTCTTTAAATGTTTCTCGCCCTGCATCCAACGACCATGGATAAGATGCTTTAGGGTGAGCAGCGATTGGCTAATGGATACTACATTCTAATGAGGAATTTCCAAAAACCGCAAGTTTGTATAATAAATGGAAATTGCTATTTATTTTTTGATACTACCATTTTTTGGGACTTTTATTGTAAGTTCTGGGAGTAATAAATGAGTTTTTATAGTGATAAAGTGCAACGGCCAGAGAGGTGCATCCGCTCGACCACCGCAAGCGATGGTAACAGCCACGCCAGAGAGCGGAATCTAAGCAGGTCCCAGCTTTCACCAGAGAATGGCCGCAAAGCGGGATAGATTTGCTGCGGCGAGAGTCCTACCAGGTCGCTATCCCTGGCGCGACTTGCCTACGGTGGCGGCCGAGGTGCAACACGAAGACCGTAGTCGAGTACGGGCAGGCAGGTCAGGGCAGGCAGTGAAGGTTCAGAGTCGGACCACGGCGCCCTAGGGCCCCCCTTCTTCTTAGCCTGAAGAAACCTGCGGACTAGGTCATGGTTGAAAATATTTGATTCTGGCTCCCAGGATCTCTCTTTGGGTCCGAAGCCTTTCCAATGAACAAGGAAGAATTGTTTTCCCCTCATGGACTTCATGGCCAAGATG
The DNA here is from genome assembly GCA_025379985.1 of Phyllomedusa bahiana. Classification (NCBI taxonomy): domain Eukaryota; kingdom Metazoa; phylum Chordata; class Amphibia; order Anura; family Hylidae; genus Phyllomedusa; species Phyllomedusa bahiana. The sequence goes on from JAODAL010023012.1 coordinate 43,482, forward strand.
CCCTTTACTTCAAAGATGTCCGCAGAATCTGCTACCGGGGAAGGCGAAGCATTCCTCTGAGAGAAATGGTTCAGGACCAGAGGCTTTAAAAGGGAGACATGAAAAGCGTTCGGGATCCGGAGTGATGGGGGTAAGCACAGCATCACCGGGTTAAGCTGCCGAAGCACCTTAAAAGGACCCAGGAACCGAGGACCCAACTTATAACTGGGAATCTTCAGGCGAACGTACTTCGAAGAAAGCCAAACTCTGTCCCCTGGAAGGAATGTCGTAGCAGGTCTTCTCTTCTTGTTTGCCTGAGTCTTCATACGAGCAGAGGCCCGGAGCAGGGCACGTCGAGTCTCTTGCCAGATGGCCTTGATATCCCGAACTTAGTCATCCACAGCAGGGACCTCCGAAGCCGTAGGCAGGGGGAGGAGGGGCGTGGGTGGTGGCCATAGACCACAAAAAATGGAGAAACGTCGGCTGCATCCGAGTCGGGATGATTGTAAGAGAATTTGGCCCAGGGAAACAGCTTGGCCCAGTTGTCCTGAAGTCCGGACACAAAATGACGCAAGTATTCCCCCAAAATCTGGTTTACTCTCTTCACTTGTCCATTGGTCTGTGGATGATAGGCTGATGAGAAGTTCAACTTGACTTGACAAAATCGGGATACGAATTGAACTCCCCGATCAGAGACGATGTGCGAGGGTAACTCATGCAGAAGAAAAATATGCCGGAAGAAGTGACCCGCCAATTGAGGAGCAGACGGAAGACCTGGAAGAGGCACAAAGTGGGACATCTTCGAGAACCAGTCCGTGACCACCCAGATGACAGAATTCCCCAAAGAAACAGGTAGGTCCGTGATGAAATCCATGGCTATATGTGTCCATAGAGACTCTGGAACGGGCAGCAGCACCAAGAGACCTGCAGGCCTATGGCGTGGGAACTTGTTCCAAGCATACATGACACAGGAGAGAATGAAGTCCTTGATGTCTTGAGCCAGAGTCGGCCACAAGTAGTGCCGAGAGATAAGAGCATAGGACTTCCGTACTCCGGGGTGGCCAGCCAGAAGGGAACTATGCCCCCACTTGCCCGAAGGGACGCCTTGGAGGTCTACAGGAGCCACGTGGACCAACCGTTCATAAAAATAATGTGCTGAGATACGGGTTCTTCACCGACAACATCAGAAGCACGATAGAGGGCATCAGCATTGACATTTTTCTCAGCAGGCCAGAAGTGAATGCGTAGGTCAAAGCATGAGAAAAAGAGAGAACACCTGGCTTGGCGAGTGTTTAGACCAGGGGACCTCAAACTTTTTAAACCGGGGGCCAGTTCACGGTCCCTCAGACCACTTGAGAGCCGGAATATAGTTTTAAAAAAAAGTTTTACTTTGTGGGTTGATACGACTACGGCGATACCCAATTTATATAGTTTTTCAAGTTGAAGAGCTTTTTTAAAATAAGAAATTTTTTATTGTGTAAAACAGTATTTATGCATTGCTGTCTTCTGGTAGCCATAACATTTTTATTTTTCTGTATACAGAGCTGTGTAAGGACTTTTTTTTTTGCGGAATGAACTAACGTTTTACTTGGTGTCACACTGGCATTTATTTGGCTTTTTGATCGCTTTTTATTCCATTTTACCTGCTGTGGGATGAACAAAAATCACAATTCTGTGACTTTTTTTACGGCGTTCACCGTGCGGGTTAAAGAGCATTACAGATTTACAGATTTATTATGCCTACATTTTCTTTTTTATCTTTTTTTGGGCAATGGGCATTTGTAAAGGGGAAAAGGGCGGTGTACGTGTTTTTTTTTTTTTTTTTCGTGTTTTAATTTTTCACTTTTCCCATAGGGGATTTGTATAAGTAAACTAAGTATTGCTCGTCACTCACCATGACAGCATTTGTAGAATTCACAATGCTGACCACATTTGCTATAGATTCCAGCTCTCCCAGATGACAAGTCTTCTGAGCAATAATCAGGGATGGGTGCCAGGAATAGATCACCGCCAAACTGGACAAACTTGTCATCTAGGAAAACTGTGTGGAATCTATAACAAATGTGTCCGACATTGTGAGCTCTAACGTCTTCACCCAACTTTCCCAGACACCTAAAAAGCTAAGCAAGCAACAGGGACTGGGAAAGCACAATACCATCCATAATCATTATAGGGCTTCTAAAAAAATTGGTTACCTCTGTCCGACCAAGTTGGCTCCTGTCTCACGTCTGTCCAGACTCAGGAACTCGGGGAGGGCTCCTGCCCTGACACAGCAGGTGGGGGCTCCTGCCCTGCCTCATAAGGGGTCTCCTGCCCTGCCTCACAAGGGGGTTCCTGCCCTGACACAGCAGGGGGCGTGGGGGGGGGGGCCCCTGCCTTGCCTCACCAGGGGGCTCCTGCCCTGACACAGCAGGAATCCCCCGGTAGGCCCCCCCCCCCCCGAGCCGCTGTGGGCCCCGGAGGCAGTGCCGTCACTCCCCAGGGCCCGGCCGCGCATCCGGTCTCTGCACGCCCGGGACCTGCATCCCGAGCGCTCAGAGACCGGCCTGGTAGTTGGGGACTAATGTCCCCGACTCCCGGGGCTGCGCGGTGTCAGCGGAGCACAGCGCCACTAGCGCTGCGCTCCGCTGCTCTCCCTGGCAGGCTGAAGACGCTAGGCCTTCAGCCTGCCAGGCGCCGGCCCCTACTGCTGACGTAGGCGCGCGGTGACGTCACTTCACCGCGCCGCCTATGCAGGGCGGCACTAGAGGCCGGCGGCAGCTCGGAGCGGCCGGGAGCGGGAGCTAGGTAAGTGGATATATGTTCATTTTTTTTTTCACTACCTAATGGGCCCTTGGCTACCAGTAGGGACCGTGGCTACTTCAGGGGGCCCTGGCTGCTTCAGGGGGCCCTGGCTAACAGTGGGGCCCCTGGCTGCTTAAGGGGGCCCTGGCTAACAGTGGGGCCCCTGGCTACGTCAGGGGGCCCTGGCTAACAGTGGGGCCCGTGGCTACTTCAGGGGGCCCCTGACTACTTAAGAGGGCCCCGGCTACCTAAAGGGGGGGCCCTGGCTACTTTAAGGGGGCCCTGACTACCTAAAGGGGGCCCTGGCTGATTAAGGGGGGGCCCTGACTACCTAAAGGGGGCCCTGGCTACTTAAGGGGGCCCTGACTACCTAAAGGGGGCCCTGGCTGCTTAAGGGGGCCTGACGACCGACAGGGGGGCCCTGACTACCTAACGGGGGGCCCTGGCTACAAAAGGGGACCCTGGCTACATAAAGGGGGCCCTGGGTACTTTAAGGGGGCCCTGACTACCTAAAGGGGGCCCTGGCTACTTTAAGGGGGCCCTGGCTGCTTAAGGGGGCCCTGACTACCTAAAGGGGGGCCCTGGCTGCTTAAGGGGGCCCTGACTACCTAAAGGGGGCCCTGGCTGCTTAATGGGGCCCTGACTGCTTAAGGGGGCCTGGCTGCTTAAGGGGGCCCTGACTACCTAAAGGGGGCCCTGACTGCTTAAGGGGGCCCTGACTACCTTAAGGGGGCCCTGACTGCTTAAGGGGGCCCTGACTACCTAAAGGGGGCCCTGGCTGCTTAAGGGGGCCCTGGCTGCTTAAGGGGGCCCTGACTACCTAAAGGGGGCCCTGGCTGCTTAAGGGGGCCCTGACTAACTAAAGGGGGCCCTGACTACATAAAGGGGGGCCCTGGCTGCTTAAGGGGGCCCTGACTACCTAAAGGGGGCCCTGGCTGCTTAAGGGGGACCTGACTACATTAAGGGGGCCCTGACTACCTTATGGGGGCCCTGGTTACCCGAAAGGGGAGCCTTAGTTACCCTAAAGGGGGGCCCTGGCTAATGAAAAGGGGGCCATGACTACATAAAGGGGCCCTGGCTAATGAAAGGGTGGCCCTGACTACAAAGGGGGCCCTGGCTAATGAAAGGAGGGCCCTGACTACAAAGGGGGCCCTGGCTAATGAAAGGGGGGCCCTGACTACCTAGAGGGGGCCCTGACTACCTAAATACTAAAGGGGGGGGGACCTGACTTCCTGCACACTAGCTAAAGGAGGCCCCTAACTACCTGTATACTCCCTAAAGGGGCCCTAACTGCCTGTATACTACCTAAAAGAGACCCCTAACTGCCTGTATACTACCTAAAAGAGACCCCTAACTGCCTGTATAGTACCTAAAGGAGGCCTTAACTGCCTGTATACTACTTCAAGGGAAGCCCTTACTGCCTGTATACTACCTAACTGCTTGCAGCCTATATAAAGGGGACCTAACTACCTACAGCTTACCTAACTGGGGGAAACCACCTACCTAACTGGGACCCACCAACCTAACTGTAGCCTATCTACTTTCCTAACTGGGGCCTGCTTATCTACATGGGGGCTGTTTACCTACCCACCCGTGGATACTAGGATACTAAGCTTCTAAGTTATGGCTTGTACCCGCTCTCCCACCCCTGGGAAGTTTGTACAGAGGTGGGAATAGGTAAAGAGATGCTGGAAAAGTGAGGATTCTGATATTTGTGTGTAATTTCTGCAGGGATGAGTTGTGGCCGGGACAAGTCATCATGGCGGTGTGGAACGGATGCAGAAGAGAAGGGAAAAAGAACGACTCAAGAGAAGAGAACGACTCATCAGATAGGACATCTCCGGTGAGTCCCTGATTTCAGGGGTTATTTTACTTCTATATTGGATCAGTGTTGTTTTCACTGTAATGTGACCTGAGCTGGTGTCTGACCTCTATGTGGTCTCTATATGGTGGTGTTGTAGGTTATACCTGAGCTGGTGTCTGACCTCTATGTGGTCTCTATATGGCGGTGTTGTAGGTTATACCTGAGCTGGTGTCTGACCTCTATGTTGTCTCCCTATGGCAGTGTTGTAGGTTATATTGGCATTAGTATAGTGGTAGTGTACATGTGTCCCTGATTGTAAAAGTGAGGGAACACCTGACCCTGTGATAGGAGTTACACTTTCTTTCTTGCTGGTGTTTATTTTAGAAGGTGGTGAGGTGCGTGACCAAGGGAAACATGGAGGGGGATATTGTATGTGGGTGGTGGGGATATTGTATGTGGGTGGAGGGAGATATTGTATGTGGGTGGAGGGGGATATTGTATGTGGGTGGAGGGGGATATGTATGTGGGTGGAGGGGATATTGTATGTGGGTGGAGGGGGATATTGTATGTGGGTGGAGGGGGATATTGTATGTGTGGAGGGGGATATGGATGGAGCTACTTAGCCATGTGTCTATGATATGTGAGACTGACAGACATGTGACTCACTTGCTATTGTACTACACATTACAGTTCTGTTTTGAACACTGTATTATGTGGTAAAATGGGCGCATTTATGGCTGAGACGACGGTAATATTTTCATGTACAGTAGGGTGGGCCCCCAAGATCAACTCCCCTGTGGGCCCCAGACCCCCCAGTCCGACACTGCCAGTGACTGTCTTACGAAAAGATAGCCAACCTAGAGCTAAAGTGTCCCTCAGGCTGGTCCAAGATGGCGGGCGAACATATGGTGGAGGATGCAATGGGCAGGATTGGCACAGGGCATCAAGATGGTAGAGTAACTGAATTGGCAAAAGAATTGGTGAATGTGTGCCACAACTGAACTGGCACACGAGTGCTGAACCAGTGGACTGGTGAATCTTGCACAGTGTTGGTGCTTTGGAGTTAATTTAAAGGGCCAGCAGCCTGACCATCACTGCTTCTAAAAAGTCACTGTGCATATGAGAGACTGTTGAGACTGCAAATAAAAGATTGTTGCTGCCTGAATTTTTTTTCTGCTATGGAGGACATTGTGAAATACCTGGAGCTGTTGCACCTTATGACCACTCAGGAAGCAGAACCACGTTACAGTAACAAACCAAAGCCCTGGTGGGGATGTTTACATGACTGTCACTGTGAGGAATGTCCGGATGCTAAAAAGCCAGGCTGTCCTTCCAAGAAAAAGTCCAAGCAGGGCAAAGCCAAGTCACTAAGAGGCTTGGGTTCAGTCGTTACCAGGAGCATCCCTTCTGTGCAGCAAAAGGTGGCCGCTGTAGTCCAGCGTGGGGAGCTGACAGTAAGAACGCTGTGGGTGAAAGTGGGGGACAACCCACTGTTCAGTAAGCTGGACTGCTGGCAAACGGTCTCCAGAGTGCACCCGGACAGTGTACCATTTTAGAAGACTCGACCAAAAGCTGGTAAGACTGTGACCATACTTTATGGGAACCCTGATAGTCATGGGTTGGGTTTCAGATATGTGAGCAAGTGGATGAGTTCATACTTGGCAGAGACTTTCCCCATTTCTGGCAGTTGTGGGGGGAAGCGAGTGTGCCAGATGAAGCGGGTGCCATGCCCTGGAAAGTGCCCCCTGCAGAGACGGTTGTGTCACTGCCTAATGCGGAAAAGCCGGAATTGTCACCCGTTAAAGTTCCTAAGAACATGGTGGGCGGCTACTCACTGTATGGCCGTTTAATTACGGACCAAGATGTGGTAAATGTATGCACAAATAAAATGGAGTCTCTAGGAGGTTGTGACTGTTTTCTCACCAGGTGACCAGAGAAGTCACAGAGCCAGGTCCGGGACTTCCAGGTGGGGGGGAATCCCACCTTTGTCTGATGAGGACTGTAACCAAGGCATGTCTAGGAGGTGTAGGAACATTATCTCAAGTGTGGAGACCCGACTGGAATGGGGTAAGACTGTTCCTGTTACTAATGACAGGACGTGGCTGGGCTTGGCAGAGGTCCAGAGGTGCCGCCAGCCCAGAAGACTCCAGGGAGCAGGTGCAGGCTGTTGGAGAAGTACTAGTAAAGTCTGATAGACTCAATATATTACATGATATTTTGCCTATTGAAAATGTTATTTTTGTAAAAAATGCTGTGTCTGAACAGGTGGGTGCCCGTAACAGCCTTAGATCTGCTGCACCTACAGTGGATGTGAAGGAAACATCCCCACACATAACTACTGTCAGTTAGAGCTAATGAGAGATGTGCACAGAGGAGGGGGCCCCTGAACAATAATGAAGTGTGAGCTTTAGTGGCTCTGGGATCGTGACTCACGTGTTTTCAGGCAGAGACAGAGACGGATTCCAGGTGTAAAAATACAGGGCCTCTGTATTTTATTAGCAGCAAACAGAAATCCCGGTGCAAGGCATGCACAAACATAAACAAAACCAAACGCCTGCACGTCTGGGCTCTAACTAACATAGACCACTAACTGACAGTCTGCAATTTTCCCTGTTTGGTTTTCCAGCGGGTTTCTCCACCCAAGACTTACAGGTAGTCAGGGGTTGTAACCACCATAGTCAGCTTACCTGCTGACTTTTATACTCCAGGGAAATCCCAGAGTGGAGCCATGGGGAGTGAGCACCCACCCTGCTCTATGCTCACTCCCAATGAAAGGCCGACCCAGGAAATGGCTGAAGCCATACTAACTTTAAAAATGTTTTAAAAACATTGTCGACAGTCTATACTGTCGACATCCATCTAACTTTGCCGTTCATTCCCCCAAGGCTCCTTACCTTGGGGGCATGTGTCGGGACATCTGAAGGTGCACGCAAGGACCCTGGCCTGGATGCATACGCCATTGTACACCCTTCCTGCTGTTGTCACCTTACATATCCCCCCCCCTCTGCTCAGACCCGTGGGGCGGAGCACCTTGTGCCCCAAAACTATGCACTCTGGATAACGTGTCTGCGTTTGCTTGTTGGGACCCAGGACGGTGTTCCACACAGAACTTAAAGTCCTGTAGGGCCAGGAACCACCGGGTTACCCTCGTGTTCTTCCCTTTGTTTTGGACCATCCATTTCAATGGGGAGTGATGAGTGATAAAACCCTAAATTGCCTCCCCACTAGATATTTACTCAGCGACTCGATTGCCCTTTTTCAGAGCCAGACATTCCCTCTCTAAAATCGAGTAGTTTCTTTTCTGCCGCCGATAGCTTTCGGCTGGGGTTTACCCTACGGGGTGCTCTTCCCCATTAACCCTTTGGGACAGGACTGCCCCAAAAACCCACTCAAAAGGCATCCGTCTGTACTATGAATTCCCTTCTGAAATCAGGGGTAACCAGTACAGGTCTTTTACAGAGCACCTCCTTGAGTTTCAGAAAGGCTTGTTCAGCCTCCGGGTTCCACTTTACTATGGTGGATTGTGCTCCCTTTGTGAGGTCTGTGAGAGGGGCAGCTATTGTGGCAAAGCCTGGCAAAAATCTCCTGTAGTAGCCTGCAATGCCAAGGAAGGCTCTAACCTGTTTCTTGGACACAGGTTGAGGCCAATTCTGAATGGCTTTGAGCTTGTCTACCTGGGGTTTATTACCCTTGGGCCCGAGGGTTGTAGCCGAGGTAGCGAGCATCCTCTAGCCCTATTGCACATTTCTGTGGATTGGCCGTTAGCCCCATGGCCCCTATTGCATCTAGAATCGCTTGCACCTTCACCAGATGGGAATCCCAATCGGCACTATAGATCACCACATCATCCAGGTATGCGGTGGCGTATTTTTTATGCGGCTGCAGGATGATGTCCATTAGCCTCCGAAAGGTCGCAGGGGCCCTATGTAAACCAAAGGGAAGGACCACGTACTGGAAGTGTCCCTCTGGGGTGGAAAATGCTGTTTTCTCCTTGGCCTGATCTGTGAGGGGAACCTGCCAATACCCTTTGGTGAGGCCTAAGGGGGTTTCCTATACCTCGCGGGTTTCCCAACCTCCATCAGTCGTCAACCCTTGGCAGGGGGTAGGCATCAAATTTTGGGAGACTTCTTTCAACTTGGGGAAGTCATTACAAAACTGCAAGCTATCTTTCTGCTTGGGAAATAATCACGATGGGGCTGACCACCCACTTTGGGACTTCTCTTTTACCCCCAGGGCTAGCATTTTTCCCACGTCTTCTGAAATGGCTTGCTTCTGGGCTTCTGGCCCCCTTGTATGGTCTCAACCGCACCTTTTGGCCAGGATCAGTGACATGTCATGTTGGATGACTTCTGTCCGGCCAGGCAGTTAAGAGAAGACCCCTCGGTTCCTCTGTAGGAACTCCCTGACCTCCTGCCTATGGACCTCCGACAAGGACTCTGCGATATGGACGGGGGGGTAACTCCTTGTTTGGGACCTCCCCGACTCCCCTTGCAACCACCAGGCTTTCTCGGTCCTTCCAGGGTTTGATGAGGTTTATATGGTAGATCTGGTAGGGTTTTCTTTTCCCTGGCTGGAAAACCTCGTAATTCACCTCACTCACCTCACTCACCCGTTCACAGATCTCATAGGGGCCTTGCCACTTGGCTAGAAACTTGCTTTCTATGGTTGGTACAAGTCGAGCACCTGTCCCCCGGGGTGAAAAGACCTTTCTCTTGCGGTCCTTTGTAAACCCGGGCCCAAGCTTTCTGGGCCTGTAGGGATGTTTCCCTTACAATGGGCATAACTGCCGCGATCCTGTCCTGCATGTCGGCTATATGCTCTATGACACTTCTGTAAGGGTTTCCTCTTGCCCCCCAGGTTTCTCTGCTATTTCCAAGAGCCCTCGGGGATGTCTCCCATATAGCAGCTTGAATGGCGAGTACCCCGTGGTTGCCTGTGGGACTTACCGGATGGCGAAGATAGGGCAACGGGTGGTCCCAATTCCTACCATCCTTGTCCACCACCTTTTTAACATTCCTTTTAAGGTTTTTTAAAGCGCTCGACCAGACCATCGGGTTGGGGATGGTACACGGAGGTGCGCAGGTGGGCAATTTTTAGCAGGGGGCACAGCTCTTTGGTCACCTTGGACATTTAAAAGGGGTGCCCTGATCGGTCAGGGTCTCCTTGGGGATCCCAAGTACGGTGAATAGCTGAAAACAGCTCCCTAGCTATCTCTTTAGAGGAGGTGTTTCTGAGGGGTTTCAGCCTCGGGTAGCGGGTGGCGTAATCCATACGACCAGGATATGCTGGTGCCCTCTAGCCGATTTAGGGGGGACCGACCAGATCCATGCCAATCCGCTCAAATGGTACCTCTATAATGGGAAGAGGAACCAAAGGACTCCGGAAAATGGGTCTAGGGGCGTGGACCTGACACTCTGGGCAGGACTGACAGAACTCTTCCACTGCCTTGTAGATGCCGGGCCAGTAGAAGTTCCGCTCCACCCGCTCCCTAGTTTTCAATGCCCCCAAGTCTCCCCCCAAAACAAGGGAAACTGGCAGTTCAAAGACCATACGGACATGTGTTCGGGGTACCACCAACAGCTCCACCACCTCTGTTGGTGTCTTTTTCACCCGGTACAATAAATTATCCCGTACGGCGAAGTGAGGGTAGACCAACTCCTCCCCTGGTTCCTGTGGTCTCCCATCAATGACCTTTACGCTTTTCCAAGCGTTACCCAGGTTAGGGTCCCTCACTCGCTCGTGGCCAAAAATTTCCCCCTCGAGACTGGCAAGGAGGAGAGTTTCTAACTCAGAGGGGGTCTCCTCTGGGTCTCCAGCCAGGACCGATAAGGGAAAAAGGCACAGGTTTGACATTATCACTTGTTTGAACATGTTATTTACCGGAAAGGGACATCATTAATACATTTTCTGATTTTTTTTTCCCCCCAGATCCCAAAACAGAGGAAAGTCACAGCCAATAACTGCGCTGTGAGGTAAACTGGTCACAACGGCCACCTCATGTTGGGTGACCCCACAGGCAGTCTCTATTGCCAGTATAGCAGTGGGGTAGTCCCTGGTGTCCCCATGGATACAAACTACCCCTATTCGGCGTGAGAGTAGTTAATCTGGGCTCGCCAGTCGGGCTTGCACAAGGGTCACTAAGCTCCCCGAGTCCAGAAGGGCCTGTACTGAATGTCCATTAATGGTAACAGGGCACTCTCGTCGGTCCTTCCCAGCAGCGACCCGAGTGGAATACGATGGCCGGGCAAACCAGGAGGTATGCCTCCCCAACCCACATTCCATGGGTTCCTCACTACCCGGGCAACGTGCCGCCAGATGTCCCAGTCCTTGGCACCGCCAGCATACTAAGGGGTCCCGGGCCTTAGAAACAGGGTCCCGTTTTGGGTGGGTGCCTCTCCCCCCTTCCCTACACCCTGTGACCCTCCTTTTGGGACAGGAGCAGTCTTACCACGGGTGGAGGTCTGCGGATTCCCCGGGGTATGTAGGACTTGCAGGAACTCCTCAGTGGCGCTGTATTGTTCCACCACCGCGACCAGTTCATAGTTTCATAGTTTCATAGTTTGTAAGGCTAAAAAAAGACAAGTCGTCCATCTAGTTCAGCCTGTTGTGCTAAGGTGTTGATCCAGAGGAAGGCAAAAACCCCCAATGAAAGGTAGAAGCCAATTGTCCTCATTTTAGGGAAAAATTCCTTCCTGACTCCAATCTGGCAATCAGAAAAATCCCTGGATCAATGCCCCTCTCCTGAACCTAGTCACTGTAACTTGTTATATTATTACGCTCCGAAATGCATCCAAACCCCTTTTGAACTCGGTTATTGAATTACCATGACAAATCCCTCTGGTAGAGAATTCCATAGTTCACTGCTCTTTCAGTAAAGAATACCTTTCTATGTTTATGTAGAAACTTTCGTTCCTCAAGACGTAGAGGATGCCCCCTGTTCTAGATACAGCCCTTTGTATAAATAATCTTGGGGGAGATCTCTATATTGAAACCTTTGATGTATTTAAACATATTTATTATGTCCCCCCGAAGCCTTTTTTCTCTAAAACTAAATAACCCTAATCTTGCCCAATCTTCTGGTACTGTAGTCCACCCAGTCCTTTTATTATTTTGTTGCCCGCCTTTGTTACTGTTCAAGCTCTACAATGTCTTTCCGTGCAAATGGTGCCCAAACTGTACACAATAATTCCATTTTTGGTCTAACCCGTGACTTGTAAAAAATGGGAAGAATAATGTTCTCAATCATGTGCATCTATGCACCTTTTAAATGCACCCCATGATCCCTATTTGCTTTGGCTGCTGCTGCCTGACACTGGCTGCTACAATTAAGTTTACTGTCCACCAGGATTCCCAAGTCCTTCTCCATGTCACTTTTACCCAGTGTTTTTCCATTTAACATGTAATCATGTAATGGATTTCTCTTCCCCATGTGCATAACCTTGCATTTATCAGTGTTAAACCTCATCTGCCAATTCCCTGCCCAGGCCTCCAACTTATCCAGATCCCTTTGTAATAACATATTATCCTCTATTGTGTTGATTACTTTACAGAGCTTAGTATCGTCTGCAAAGATCGATATTCTACTGTGTATTCCCTGTGTAAGATCATTAATGAAAATGTTAAAGAGGATAGGGCCCAATACTGACCCTTGTGGTACCCCACGCTTTTGGGGTCGGTGTACCCCCACACATCGCTGGAGCTTGATGGGGAGGGCCCGCACAAAACGGTCACAGACCACTCGCTCGACCACCTGGGCAGGTGTGTGAGTCTCTGGCTGTAGCCACTTGTTGGTAATGTGGAACAGGTCATACATTTGTGACCTGGCGGGCTTGGCAGGATCAAACTCCCAGGCTTGTACTCTCTGGGCCCGTACGGCCAGGATGACCCCCAGTCGGGCCAGGATCTCCCCCGCAGTTTGGTGTAGTCCTTGGCGTCTTGGACACGCAGGTCGAAGTAGGCCTTTTGCGGTTCGCCCGTTAGGAAGGGAGCCAGGACATCCGCCCACTGGTCCGCCGGCAGCTGCTCTCTCTCCGCTATCCACTCAAAGGTCCCCAGGTAACCTCGATGTCATCATCCGCGGACATCTTGCGCAGGGAACTTTGCACCACCTGGCGGGCTGTGAACTGAGCACTTGTTGGTACTTCTGGCCTCGCAGCCAAGGCCTGTAGCTGTTGCTGCAGTGTCTGATTTACCTGCTGTTGCTCTTTCATCGTGGCTTGGTGGGTCTCGATTAGCAGGCAATTCGTCTCAGCTTGTGCCCGGATGGTCTCTTCGTGCTCTTTCTGCCGGCTGGCCGCCATCAGCTGGAGGTTAGCGTTGGCTTGGATTAACTGCTTCACCAACTTGTCCATTTTCCGCGACTCCGCTGACTGTTTGGTAGCTGCTTTCACCCAGGACATACGTTTTTCCTCTGTCTCAGAAGAGTACTGCCTCTATTTTGCCCATTGCATCCTCCACCATGTGTGAGCTTTAGCGGCTCTGGGATCGTGACTCACATGTTTTCAGGCAGAGACAGAGACGTATTCCAGGTGTAAAAATACAGGGCCTCTGTATTTTATTAGCAGCAAACAGAAATCCAAGTGCAAGGCATGCACAAACATAAACAAAAACAAACACCTGCCCGTCTGGGCTCTAACATAGACCAGCTTACTGACAGTCTGTAAGTTTTCCCTGCTGGTTTTCCAGCAGGTCTCCACCCAAGACTTAAAGGTAGTCAGGGGTTGTAACCACCATAGTCAGCTTACCTGCTGACTTATATACTCCAGGGAAATCCCGGAGTGGAGCCATGGGGAGTGAGCACCCACCCTGCTCTATGCTCACTCCCAATGAAAGGCCGACCCAGGAAATGGCTGAAGCCATACTAACATTAAATGTGTTAAACATATGTCGACAGTCTATACTGTCGACATCCATCTAACTTTGGCCTTTCATTCCCCCAAGGCTCCTTACCTTGGGGGCATGTGTTGGGACATCTGAAGGTGCACGCAAGGACCCTGGCGGGGATGTATACGCCATTGTACACCCTTCCTGCTGTTGCCACCTTACAGAAGTTAGACCAAAGGGTGAACTAGCTTCTTTAACCACTTAAAGGGCCCCAAAAGTTTTGGCCTTACTAAACACCCCCTATTTTTTGGAAATTTTGCCATTTTATGTGAAAATTTAACTTTTTGCCCACTTTTCCTATCCATGTAAAATTCAGAACTGTTTTCTCGTGACACATTGTGCTTTAAGTTAGTAAGCAATTTTTTATCCATAAATCCTTGTTTTTTTGGAAAAATATCAAAATTTCATAAAAATTTTGGGAAAAAATTTTTTAAATTTTTAAAAAAGCTCCAAAATTTCTGCGTGAAAGACAGTTAATTTTTCCCCCAAACAAAATATTTTTTAACTAGCTTCTACCATTTTGTCCACTATAGGTTGGAATCTTTTTTTAAAATTTTCCCTTTTGTTTTAATGACTTTTGAGGCTTGAAACCTTTATTTAATTTCTCACATTTTAAAGGGAAAATTTGGGCAATATACATTTTTTTGGGGAAACCACCCATTTTGACGTGGCTTTGGGGGGCCTGTATATTAGATCCCCCCAAAATGACTCCTTTAAAGAAATTTAAACCCTTAAAGTATTTCAACAGGGGTTTGGAATTTTGGGAAAAACCCCCCCCCCCCCCCCTTTGGGTATTTCACAGAAAATTAAAAGCAAAGTGGAGGTAAAATTTTTAAATTTTTTTAACTTTTTTTGCAGTTTTTCAATATTTATCCTTTTATTAATTTAAATTTCGGAAAATGGACTGGGTTTAAATCAGCTTAATTTTCTTTCCCCAGGTCTCCGTTTTTTTACAGATTCCCATTTTTGGGGCCCTAGGCTTTTTATTTGGCTTAACCATAACCCCAAAATAGGAGGAGATTATGGACTCTGGGGTCTCCTTTCAATGCGATTTTATTTAGGCGCCATTTCAGGTTTGAAGGACCACTCGGTCTAAAATTTAAATAAACACCTCTAAAAAACCGATATTGGAAACTACCCCCCTTAGGAAATTTTAAAAGGGTGTGTATGGTATATTGACCAAGGGTTTTTTAAAAATTTTTTTTCCAAATAACGCAATTTTTAGCTTTAAAAGTTTATATTTCCAAAGAATCCTGGAAAAAAAGAACCCTTAAAACTTTGTTAAGTTTTTCTTCCAAGTTAGCAATCCCTTTAAATGTGGTGTAAAGCTTGTGGGGCAGGGCGGGCGTAAAAGGGAGGGAGGCTATTTGGCTTTGGAAACGATTTTGGTGGGGCCAGTCGCTTTGCAAAGCACCAAAAAACAATAAAGATGAAATTTTCAGAATCCCCCCCTTTTAGATTCAAAACCCCCTCAGGGTTCTCATTGGGGGTGTATTGTGCATTTTGGGCACCGGTGTTCCATCGTTTTTTTAGCTTTGGGCCATGAAAAGGGGGGGGAAAAACGCGTTCCACCATTGTTTTTTAGGCTTTAATTTTTCAGCGTTCGCCTGCAGTGTAAATGATGTGATAACTTTTCGATGGGGGTCGGTACAATTGGTATACATTTTAATAGTTTTTTATGTTTTATTACTTTTTCCAATGAAAAAGGCTATAAAAATTGGTTTTTATGTCCAATTCTCAGTCAAATTTTTTTTTTGCTTGTGCGACTGGTAGGGCCTTGTTTTTTGGAGTAAAAATTTAGCTTTTTATTGGTAACTTTTTGGGGTTTCTCAACACTTTGTTCACTTTTATTTAAAGGTTTTTGTGAGGCTTTGAAAAAACGCAATCCTGGTATGTTTTTTTTTTTTATTTTTTTTTAGGGTCCTCTGCATTAGATATGACATATGCTTTCTAACAGTCGATAGAACAGCAATACCCAATTTGTATATTTTTATTTATTTTTTTGCTTTTTACAAAAAAACACTTTTTTTGAAACAGGAAAACACATTTTTTTTTGCCACAGTTTTTGGAGATAACTTTATTTTTCTGGTACGGACTGTGTACAGGCTTTTTTTTTGTGGGATGGTTGGGTTTTTAAATTGGTTCATTTTTGGGGGGGCAAGCTTTTTGATCTTTTAAATCCATTTTTTGGAAGGCAAGTGAAGAAAAAACTGCAATTTAGTGTTTTTTATTTTTATTTTTTTTAAAACTTACCTCGTATCTTTATAAGTCAGCTTTTCTCTGTGGGGCAAAAGATTTTGGCGATACCCAAATTTAAATTTTTTTTTTTTTGTTTAAGCACTTAAAAAAAAAAAAGTTTTTTTATGTGTAAAGAATATTTATCATCCTATCTTCTGAGACCCAATAACATTTTTTTTTTTTCGTATACAGAGTCTGTAAGGGTTATTTTTTTGGGGGGATGAACTGCTTTTTAAAAAAATTTTGGGGAAAAATTTTGGATTTAAGGAGTTTTTGATCATTTTATTCATTTTTGTGCTGCGGGATGAAAAAAATTTTTAAATTTCTGTGATTTTTTTTTTTGAGTTTTTTTTTTACGGCGTTCCCCCGTATGGCAAAAAATTAAACAGGGACTATTTTTTTGGGCGGGTTCCGTTATGCTTTGCGGCGATACCAAATAGGGGGTATTTTAAATTTTTTTTTTTTATTTTTTTGGGGGGCATTGGCTTTGAAAAGGGGGAAAAGGGCGTGTACCGTTTTTTTTTTATTTTTATTTTGTGTTTTTCAAAATTTTTCCCCCAATTTTTTTAAAAACCCCTTTTCCCTTTGGGGGATTTAAAAAGGGAAGAAAAACCCTTTAGCCTCCCCCCATTCAAAAAAAATAACCCACGGTTTCCTATGAAAAAAACTGTCGGGTCCCCCGGGTGGGGCCCAAATCCCCCAAAAGGGGCTGCCCGGAAAAAACAGAAAAACCAGGGGGGACCTTCTCCTCCTGCGTCCCCCTTTAAAAAATTAAAAAACCCAAAAAGGCCCGAAAAAAAATTTAAACGGGGTTTAAAACCCCCCCCCCGGAAGGGGACCCCGGGCCCGGGGCCCCAAACCTGGTTTTGTAAAGGCCGGGTAATTACAGCTAACCCCCCGCCGTTCGCGCGAAATCTGCTTTAGATTTCGCGCAAATCCTCAGGACGTTGCATAGTCCAGGTGGGGTAAAACCCCCGAACGCCCTAAAACGTATGCAAACCTCCTGGGTCTTTAAAGGGGGTTTAAAAAGGGCAGCCCCACCCAGGGGGAGAAACTAGCTCAATTTATGCTCCAGGGGTTGTGGGAAAACAAAACATGGGGGGTATTACAGGGATGTGTGTCCTGTGGGGGATGACAACCAGGAGAAATGTTACCACTTCTATCTCTGGGGGAGCTAATGGGGTTGCCGGTAGCAACAAGGTCCTCTGCACTTCCAGTGGTAAAAAGTCATGAGTATGAATGCCCGGCAGTTGTCTGTGAAGTGTCTGGTTTCCAGTTAGTAAAAATGTCCCAACCCTTGACCCAAAGTGCCCCTTTGTGAAAGTTTTAGGTAAGTGCAAGTTTCAGTGCGCCTCTGTGGTGGTGGGGGACAACAGCATAATTGTTTCAGGTAAAGTAGGTCCTGTGGGTTTTAAGTAACCCCCAGGTGGCCCAAACACAGGGTCTCATATAGCTCAGGCATGGCCCCTGGGAACTAGCCGCTTTCACCTAAACAGTGGATGAGGGTAGCCATTGCCTCTTTTGATCATAGTTGGGGAACTTTTGAAAATGAAAAAGTAGGGGACCTTAGTGGGTGGCGCGCGTTTTCGCCCGCGGGCAAGGGAAATTTACATTTTTGGGCCCCGCCCATTTGTCGGTATGCCACGCCCCAAAAAGCCACACCCACTCCACCTAAATTATTTAAAGGCTTTGGAAGAAAGCCATTTGGGTGCCCTCATAGCCAGGTAGTAAAACCCCCCCTAAACCCGGGATTCCCCTTACAGGCAATAAATTTCCCCTTTTTAGCAATTTATTGCCCCCTTTTAGCTAGGTAGATGCCCCCCCCTTTTTTACCAGTAAGGGCCCCCTTTAATTTTCCCGGTAGTTCCCCCTTTAGTGCCAGCCGGTAGTTTTCCCCCTTTAGTAGCCAGGTGGTATTGGGCCCCCTTTTGTAGGGCCCCCAGGGGAAATTGCCCAATTGTAGCCAGCCAGGGAGTTGCCCCCAAAATTGGGGAGCCCCTTGGGGTTAAGGGACCCAACCCCCCCCCCCCCCCCCCCCCTTTTTAGCCCGGCAGAGCCCCCGTAGTTAAAAAAAATAAAAAATAAATTCCACGTACCTGACCCGGCTCCTGCAGCTCCGGCCAGGCTCCTGCCCGATCTCCTCAGCGACGCAGGGGGAATGAGAGCAGCTGCGCATCATTTCCCCTGCGCCGCTGACCTATATGCACGGCGCGCAGCGGCGCCGGACATACAGGGGGAGGAGGCAGGAGGGAGCGCTCCCTCCTGCCTCCTCCCCGCACAGTGAGACCCTGCGCCCGCTTCACCCGCCCGTGGGAACGGACCGGCGGCGCCGCAGTAGCGCACCGGTGCCGCGGCCATTTAAAGGACCCCCGCCGCCTGCTGACGGCGGGAGAAATGCCAACTCCCCCGGGAGGGCGGGGGGGACCCCAAATAGCGGGACCCCCCCCCCGCCAAAAACGGGAGAGTTGGCATGTATGCTGAAGTGAAGACTGAGGTAGGCAGTAAGGAAGACCAGCTTCCCTATGGTAAGGAGCAGGTTTATATCCCACAGCAAGGGGAAAGTCAAGACACGGCTGTGGAGACGGTCAGTGCAGAGAGCTTTGAACAGGGTCCTAGGAATGGAATTCTTTCCTCCTAGCCTGAGCGTCTAATGGAGTTTAGTTTTGTGACAGAGGCTGCACCTCAGGTCTATGGCATACAATGCAGCGAGGTCTCTAATGTAACAGAGCATGCGTGCTATATGTCCACTGAGAGGGGAAAGTAAACCTGCTGAGAGGTGGAACATAGGTCAAACACATGTGATTGGTGGCAATACCCATGTGATGGTAGGTGGGGACCAAGGGTCTTGTAGTGGAGAGAAGTCTAGGCCTCATGGTGGTGCTCAGGGCCGGACTGGGAATAAAAATCAGCCCTGGCACTAAGCCCCCAGCAGCCCACATACATGACCCTTGCAGCGCTGATGCGCTCTAAGCCCAACCCCACCACCCCCCATGGTCTTTACCCTTCCCTGCTGTGACCCCTTGAAATGAACACATACCACACAGGTTGGATAAAATTGACCACAGCAGCCGTTTTATTAACAAAATACAACATAAATAAATTGCCATATAAAAATATAACATAAACCTCCAATATATATATATACACTCACCGGCCATTTATTGGGTACACCGCCCCAACTCCCTTTTTAACCTTTTTTTCTAATCAGCCTTTCACAGCTGGCAATCATACATTTAGGCTGTAGACTGGTCAAGACAATCTCCTGCAGTTAAAAAAGAGCACTATGGGGGAAAAAAGGGGATTTAGTGCCTTTGAAAAGGGGATGGGGTTTTGGTGCCAAAGGGTGGGCTGATATTTAGAAACTGCTGATTCCTGGGGGTTTTCACGCACAAAATCTCAAGGTTTACAGAGAATGTCTGAAAAAGAAAAACATCCATGACGGCAGTCCTTGGGGGGAAATGCTTTGTTGATGCCAGAGGTCAAAGGAGAAAGGGGAACTGGGTTTGAGTGATTGAAAGGGAAAAGTGATCAAAAAGCCCCCCCGTTACAACCAAGGTAGGCGAAAGCTCTCTGAAAGCACAGTACGGCGAAATTTTAGGGAGATTTGGGCTCACAGCAGAAAAACCACACCGGGGGCCACCCTTTTTACTAAGAAAAGGAAAAATGAGGCTCCAATTTTTCCCAAACTCATCAAATTGGACGTAAAAATTGGAAAAACGTTGCCCGGTCTGATGAGTCTCGATTTTGCTGCGACATTCGGATGGTAGGGTCAGAATTTGGGGGCAACAACATGAAAGCATGGGTCCTCCCGCCTTGTATCAACGGTTCGGGTGGGGGGTGGTGTCATGGTGTGGGGAATATTTCTTGCACCTTTTGGGCCCCTTGGGACCAATTGACTCGTTGCAACACCTGTGGAAAATTTTTTGCCACGAAAATTGGGGGAGTTTTTAAGGCAAAAGGGGGTCCCCCCCTTTAGCATGGGGGTACCTAATAATGGCCCGGGGAGTGTAATTATATAGCAACTCCATCCGACCCCACATCCATTAATAACATATAATATACATACCTCGCATAAAAATAAATTTCATACATATACCCATATAAATGTAAACTTTAACTCCAGGAACACCACAACCAAGTGGGCAGGGCCCGGAACCAGCCAACCTGACCCGGGACCAAATCCCCCGGAAACCAAAACACACACTTACCCACACCCACCCACTGGTCGGGGGCCTAAACAAGATGGCTCACCCATTTTTTTCTGCAGGGATTTAACCCGCAAGAGCCCACCACCTTCGCCGGTCCATTCACCATTCCAAAAACTAGAGGGAATTTATACCCCAATGATCCCCACCGTAAACCCCCATCCAAACCAAGAA